>JAVJIF010018007.1:0-129772 GCA_038442645.1 Agave tequilana | reverse complement strand
TTTTCAGTGGATTACACCCACAAAATCCATAAAGAGAGGGAAACAAAGTGTTAGTATTTTGAAAACACATTTTAAAAGAGAAAAATATTTAAAATATTATTGTAAGAATTAAGTAATTTATAAGTTATAGGAAACTGAACCTTTCATTCCTAAACTTAATTTTTATTCAAAAACTTGTTTTCAATCAAGGTAAGGAGTCAAACTGTATTTTTTCATTTAGTCTATTACTTTACCCTAAGTCATATGCACCTTTGTGATCGTGAAATTTTGACTAAGGGTTCTTTAAGTTTAATTCCTATGCCTTATTAATATTTATTTTTGGTGGGTATTTATTCCTCAATTCCATTAGGCTTTCTAATCTGCTCATGTAACGAGCGTTTAGTCGGGACACCCAAACCGGACAGTCTTAGGGCACCAGGTGAGAAAACACCCCTAAGACTTAAACATTCGAGCAGATAAGGCCACGAAACTAAGGGTTTTTATTTATAAAATGTACCCCTTTTAGGCGTGAATACTTATGCTTCATGAGGCACAAATACTCAGCTTAATCAGAAGATTTATATATATATATTTTCAAGCTTATCTAATTATCTTTTGCATAAATACCAAGGCTTTCTTAGGCCAAAGCACCTAACTAATCAATAATTAGATTTATTTATTTTTCATAGATATACATATATATTTTTTTCCTTTTTTAAATAAGGCATAATAATCTTTGTTTTTGACCCCGAAGTGTGTAAGCGTATAAGGTGTGAATATTGTAAAATCACCTAGAGGGGGGGTGAATAGGTGATGGCTAATCTAATGGTCACTAAATGCCAAATAATGCGGAATTAAAACTATTATGACCTAAACAAACTATTTAAACTAAATACCACGTATAACACAAGAGTGTAGCCGAATTCCACGTGAAGGGCTCTAGACTAACTCCTCTATATCCCCTAGATAAGGGTTGAGGTGCCGCGTTTGGCTCTCTTGGTTTAATACAGTGTTAGCAAACAATCCTAAGCATGTATATCAATTAAGCACACAAGTATATCATGCATATAAAAGATAACACCATAAAGGAATGCAAGATATAAACAAGAGACAAAGAGAGAGAGAGAGAGAGAGCAATCGCAAACACAAGGATTTGTTTTGAGGTTCGAGCACACTTGCTCTACATCCCCGCCTTCGACACGACGAAAGATTTCCACTATGCTCGATCCCAATGGATCACTCCTCGGTGCCGCAACACCTACAAGCCTCGGACTCTCTAGTTCCGTACACACCGCAAGCCCCACAGCTCGCTGAGGCCGCACTTCAAACTAAGAGTTCACACACGAACTCGAAACAACCGCGAACGCACTCGTCCGCCTCCTCAAGAAACAAGAAAAGATCTCTTGGTGATCTAAACACTTTGATCACCAATAAAAACTCTCACTACAACACTCCTATAGGATGAATGTCAATGGATAGCTCAAGTGTTTGTGTGAGAAAACTAGGATGGAAATGGTGGAGGAAAACTCAAGAAAACTCTTTTAAACACTCTTGATAAAAACTCTCTTTTGATAGGAAATATTTGCTCTCAATTTTGTGGAGAAAAAATCTCTTAATAGAGTAGGAAAAACTGGCTTAAAAACTCTCCAAAAATCTTAATCAAAACAGCCCCCAAATGCCCCAATTTTATAGAGCTAGAAAACTAGCCGTTGGGGTCTGACAGCTGTCGGTCGACCGCCCGGTCGACCGCCAACGTCATTTTTCTGACCATTGGGGCAGCGGTCGACCGGCCCGGTCGACCGAGCCTCTGGAACAGAGAACATTTTCTCTGTCGGTCGACCGCGTCGGTCGACTGGGGTTTTCCAGAGAGCAAAAGCTCTCTAGCGGTCGACAGTCTCGGTCGACCGGCCCTCCAGTGCACAAGGCGTGCACGTCGGTCGACCGACTCGGTCGACCGACTTCAAGCTGCGGTCGACCGTCCGGTCGACCGGCTGAAGCCAGACAGAAAACTTAAGGGATTTAAATCTAGGTCTTTTTGATTGAAATAAAATCCCATAAAATACTGAAAAATCTACAAAAATAGTTTTACCAATATACTTTGATAAACAAACATGCTTGCACAAAATCAAGGCATGTTACAAATGATTTGAACTATTTTTGTAATATGGAAAAATTGGCTCAAATGAAAAATAGTATTTTCCAAAACTTGATTTTTCCAAACTTCTCCAAATACAAAAACAAGATATTTAAACTCGTTTGAAGCATAGAGTGTATGGATATGATCCACTACACAAACATGGTGAAATATCTATGTTTTGACATTAAGCTCTAAAATTTGTTTGGTTAAAACATGTAAACTTTGAATACCAAAAACCAAACCGGTATTTTTCTAAAAGAAAATTCTTTTATAAAAAAACTAAAACAAGAGTGTGTGTGTATATGTACTTGAGCAATCCACCACTATTCTATCCTTTACATTTTATCTAAAAATAAAATCTTCTAAAACAAACCTAGACACAAGTCTTCATCTTCTTGAAGTCTTCTCATCTTCTTGACTTGATCCAAACACGATCCAATGGCTCTTGGATCAAACCGTGCTAGCTCCAAAACTTGACTTTAAATCCTGTGTTGAAGCTATGCACCTACTAAGATCTTGATCATAAATCTGTCACTAATTAAACACAAGATCATTAGTACAATAACTACATGAGTTGATCATCATCAAAATTAGAGTGATGGGCCTTCGAGCCACAAATATTTCTTCAAGGTAATATCAAGACTAAATTACTTTCACAAATTTTCTTCCTAACCTTAGAAATCAAACAAATAATCTTATTTTGACAAGGTATAAGAATCCTAATTATGATTCTCTGAGTCCTTAAATTGACTTAATTTCTCACAAAAAATATGTTAAAATATTGTTTCTATTTTCAAAAAGTTTTTAAAAGTAAAGAAATGTTAATATTTTTTTTGAATAATAAAAAGAAAACCTAAGTTTTGTTAGAACCCTCCCCACACCTATCTCATGCACTGTCCTCAATGTATGAATTAATGCATAGATGCATGAAAAAGAAGAAGGGGAAGAAAAATATTACCTAAGGTGGTGGTTCCAGTGGTGGTCTGATTGGGTCAAGCGTTGCTACCCAATCAAGATAATATGGTGGTTCACAGAATCAACCTTTATTGACCTCTTTTCTATTTACATATTTAGATTCCCCAATATGAATAGGATCATGAAAGATCCTATCATGAAACTTACTCCCTTTACATGACCAGTCCTAGAAAATCATCACAGAGTCATCATGGTCTATACCTATGTCCAATAAAGAATGTGACTAGGTGGATGGTTGACTTGGACTCAAGAATGATAGGTTTAGGAACCAATACTAACTCGGAAAAATTAATTTTGGGTTCGAGAGTTAGTTTTCGGTTCAAGCGTTGAGTCCAAGTCCAAGAATTGATATTCACATTCTTTTTCCATCAATGGAATGTGACTATCCAACTTGGTGATTTAGTTTCTAATTTGTAGGTACGGGAATAAATGTTGGCTCAGAAAATTGGTCCAAATTAGGTAAAAATACCAGAGTCAACATAGATTCAAAGATGGAAACTGAATCACAAAGTTGAAAATCGGGTTCACATTTATGATCAAGTTCAATCTCATTAAAATGAAAACTTATCAATTCGTCAATGGTTGATATTGGTCAAGTTCAAGGCTTTGTGGTGAAACTGAATCTTGGGAAAAGTCTTTAAGATACCATGACTCTTGGTTTTCATCAATATGGTTAGAAGTATTAGGAAAAGTCAAAGATTAAATAGGGAGAGTTTCCTTATTCCTACGCATGTTCTCCAATCTACTAATTCTTACTTCTATCATATCGAGTGGATCATGTTGGTACTGAATCATGGTTTCCATACTCTTTTTTAAGTTGACTGTTCTCCTTGAAGAATAGAGTAAGGATCTGTGACTTAAAAATTTTAACGGGATTTTGAGTCTTCTAAATTCGAATTCGTCGCTCAAGCTCATCTAAGGCTTCCATCCTCTTTTCCCAGTCAATTGATTCTTCTAATGGTTATTCGGAGGAGTATATGAACTGGATATTGGTAGGGTCATTGACAATATGACTCAGGGAAGTTTTAACCCTATTGACTCAGTGAAGAGTAGTGATGATTATTCCAATCATATTCATAGTATTGGGACTGGGGCATGTAATGATTTGGATAAGACCAATCTGGCATACTAGGTTGGTTGAAGTTATGATATGCCGGGTTGGTAATATCCGAAAAAGAGGTCGGGGTGTAACATGAATTACTATTAAAATTGAAAAAATTATTGTTATAAGCCATATCACACAAGAAATGTCAAACACAAACAAAGAAAAGCAAACCATAAGCAAACAAATAAAAAGAAAAGAAAAAAAATCTAACCTAAGTTAGGGTAGACCTTAAACCTAGACGACTCCTAACTGGTTAGACTATCCACAGGGGTATATTGCCAAATTTGACCACAAGTTAATCAGCCAGGTAGGGGCAAGATTGGTGGGAGGTATCTGTGTTTAAAGCAACGGGCCTAATTATGCCAAACCACCAGCCTTCAGAGTTTCGCCCCTCAATCCCCATCTTAGACACCGATTTGGCAAGAGTCAAATTCAAATCAACTCCCCCTTAGGTCAGTCTCCTATTTGAGTCCGACATGTCCCTAGGGCCAACGTCTACTCAGTTTTAGTTAGGCTTGGGTTAGTGAGTAAGGAGATTATTTGTGGCTAAGGGAGGGTAATAACTCCTCACCTTATCTTGTTTATAGGATAAGCCCTAAAGATTGATTTTGTAAAGTGTGTAAGATATAGAAAAGTAACATTCACAAGCAAATATCACCCAAGAATGTTTCCTAAACTATATGCTATGCATACGTACCTTTTGCTCCACCACTCTTCAACAATAATATAAAATGTAAATGAATTAGACACGTGCCTAAGTACAACTCTAAATCATTTTTAGCATTTAACAAACATCATTTACAGTTGAGGTTAGAAAGTAAGTACAGTAAGATAAACAAAAAAATAAATTGCTATAAAATTTTAGCTTTGCAATTCAGCCAATCTGTAAAAATGCAAGTTAGTAGTTCACTCAGATTGTCACAGGAATATAGCAAATCTAAGGGCTTCTGGGCTCTGCTCTCTTGAGCAGAGCTCAGGGCCACTTATATGTTCACTGCAGCAAAAATTCCTTGTTGTTAAATCTGTACACCAAGAACAAAGAAGAAAGTTAACCAAAAATATAAATCTAAAAAGAGAATACTTACCGTCCCTCCCCGGCAATGGCGCCAAAATTTTGATCGAGCCAACCTGCAAAAAAACAAAAAATTTAGAACAGTACTAGGTCCTCAATTCTACCGTGTAGCCTAAGGCTAACGGGTCGTGATCCACAGGGAGGGACAGCGATGGAACCGTTATGTAAGTTTCTTTTTTTAATTTATAAAAACTAATTAATACTTATCTTCTCAGTTTATAAAAAGAAAATAAAAATATTAAGTTAAGTTAAGAGAAGATAGTAGAAGAAGAGATGGTGGTGTTGTTTTATTTTAATTATAAAAGAAAAAGAAACAAAAAGAGATAAAGAAAATTGTTGATGCAAAAATCAAAAATAAAAGAATTAAAAGAAGAATATTTACCTCTACTGTTGAACCATAATGAAATTTACCTTATCATGGAGTAAAGCAAAGTAAATAGAAAGAGTAACTTGAACATGGTGCTTGGCCAGATTGAGTACGATGAAGAAAAGTGAGAAAACTCCATTGATATTACATTCAATATAAGTCTCTTGAAAAAGAATTACAATAGTGTCACTCTACAATAATTCTTTCTCTCTTTTCTCATGTAACTCTCTCTAGCCTAAAAATAAAAGAAAATAAAAAATAAAAATTACATTGAAGAAGAAAAGAAAAAACTAAACTAAAGCTCTCTCTCTGAGATGGTCGTTCTCCTTTGCCTTTGAGATTGTATGTATTTTATAGGAGAAATGCAGAGGTTAGAGGAGTATGAAGATAGGGAAGCTGGATATTTCTGAATTTGAATCCTCCCCTTATTTTCAAACTGATTTGATGTGGATATTCAGTTCTGATCTGCAGCTTATTGGCGTGTTGATTTGCTGAATATAACTTATCAAATGATAGAAATTAGAAAAAGTGATCAAATTAAGAATTGTAACCCTTTAAGTCTTCTTTCTGGATCATTTTGAATCATTAGATTTGATTTTTGGTAGCGAAAGTTATCATTCAAATACTAAAATGTATCCAGTCAGAATCTGAGTCAAATTTGTTTCATCTCATTCGTTGATCTTCTCTCTATCCATTTATCCCTTTGGATTTGGACTCTGTATTTGACGTTATTCTCGGTTTGATCTTTAGATTTAACTACTTGTTCACCAAAAACTGAATTTAACTAATTGGATTTGTGATCATTCTCCTTTAACCAAATAGATCTAATTAAATCTGAATTTAACTTATATTTATTTGACTTTATCCTCTTTCTCCCTATGATTATCTTCTGCAAAATAGACATTTAAGACAAGAAATTTAGCAAATTTATTATATGATAAATGTGGAAATGTAATAAAGAATATTGCAATAAATGTGTGCAATCATTTCACTTCCCCTGAGTCTAATTTTCAACCTTCTTGTCCACCGTTTCCACCTTCTCCACAATTTTTACAATATTCACTCCCCGATTTCGCTTCCTATACTTCTTTTCTAGACCAACCCAGTGAAGAAAAGTCTGAGCTAGAAAGAGTATAGACGCCTTGCTTGAGTCCCTACAAAACAAGTTCGACTCACAATTTTTTCAAAACCAAAATCATACTCAGTCACACTAGTTTAAATAGAAAACCATCAATCTTGGAATGAGTATGCGTGAGTCCAAATAACAATCACAAAATCTGATGGACTCACGATTTCACCATAATTTTCAAAATAAATTTTCATCTTTTCAAGCCCAATCACAACAAAACAATGAACCAATCGACTATAAAAAGATGCTTGAAACCATGACTCAGGCTCAAATTGCTCATAATCATGACATAGATATAATGGTCAAAACTCTCTATTCTCATCCTTTGACCATTCCTGATGTCACTAACCATTCTGTTAGAGCCAAAGGATCATGTTGTTTTGAAAACCAGATTCAATTTTAGTCTACCTATTTGAACTTGACCAAACTCTGACTTTTGAAAATCCCATTGACAGTTTGCAAATTATCCTTTTCTGAAATTTAACTTGAGAATGAATGTAATCATGAACCTCAACTTGGTAATTCAATTTCACTTCTTGATTCAATATTGACTCCAGTATCTTTATCTCACTTCAATTTTTTTTCTAAATCAATATTTAATCCTGTGCCAATTCATCATGAAATTGAATAGCCAATCTTTTATGATCATTATATTGAACTTGACCAATTTCATACTTTTGAAAGTTCTATTGACAAATTGGCAAGTTCTCATTTTCATGAAATTGAACTCAATGAGAAATGTGACCTAGATTCTCAAATTTGTGATCCAGTTCAAATTTTGAATCAATATTGACTCCTATTTTGTTACCCAACTTGAGCAATATTTTAGAGTCAGTTTTGATTCCCACACCTGTCATTCTTGAACTTGAATCACCAATATTAAGTCACATTACGTTGTGGGGAAATGAATGTGGACTTGAGTTTCAACTTCTTGATTTGGACCCACTTCCTGAACCAATCTCGACTCTTGAACCTTTACTTGACTTAAGTCACTTTCCTGAGTCAGTAGTCGTTCGTGTGATTCCTGAGTCCAAATCAATCAATCCATCTTTTCATACTCAATTTTGGGACATGGTGTCGATAAGAATGACTCTAAAATTATTTTAAAAATTTGGAAATTAGATGGGGTAATTTTTTTAATAAAAATCATTCATATATACATCATAATAATGGGTTGTATTATAGAAGTTTCTGGTGGGTTCCTGTGAACTCCACGCAAATTGGATTGGGTCGCATTTCGTGGACCAATCAGACCCCCATCGGAACCACCACCTTGAAGTTATTTTCCTTCCCTCTCTATTTATTTTATGCATACATACATTCACGATGCATTGAGGACAATGCATGAGATAAGTGTGGGGGAGGGTCTACTAACGCAGAGTTGTTTTTTAGATTTTCTTTCTTTTTCGCTTCTTTTAGGATATTCTTTGAAATTTCCCTTTTGTATAGGATTTTTCTCTTTCTTACAAACTTTTTGAAATAAGAGACCAAGTTTTGATCTATTTTTAAGAAAATTAAGATGATATTAGAAATTAAGGAAACTTAATTATGACATCTTAAACCTAGTTGAAATAATAGATCTTGTTTAAAATTATAGGTTAAGTATAAAAGATTGGGAAGATAATTTTATCTTAAATTTTTTGCCTTAGATAGTTTACACTTCACACAAACACAATTTTGGGATGAAAACAAAGACCTAAAATACCATAAAGAAAAAATAATAATAAAAAGAAAAAAATATATATGGTATAAATGAATTAAAAAATCACTTATTAAGCTGGATAACTATGCCTCAAGAAGCATGATTATTCACGTCAAACGATGGTCATAAGAAACAAATAATCCCTCTTAGTTTTGTGGTCTTGTTTACTCGAGTCCTTAAACCCGAGGGATGTTTTCCCATCTGGTGCCTAAGACTGTCCAGTCTGGGAGTCATCGGCTAAAGGCTCACTACTCGGGTGAACTAAAACCCTAAGAAAACTAAGGGAAGAAAAAAAGAAAAAAAGAGAAGATATATATATATATATATATATATATATAAAAATGGCTTGATGGCTAGAGTTGAAATCCCAGAAATTTTCACTATCACAAAGTGCATATTATCTAAGTTTTATGAAATAAAAATTCAATCCAATTTTGAATTCTTACCTTAATTGAAGACAAAATCTTGCATATAGATTAAGTTTAAAAAAGAATAATTTTTGGTGGACTTATGACCTTAGATCGCTTATATTTTTGCAAAAATATTTCGCAAACTTGTCTCTCTTTCAAAATGCGTTTTCAAAACACTACCTTTTGTTTTCTTTCTTTATGGATTTTGTGGGTGCAATCCGCTGAAAACCCTCAGGAGACAACACTCTTCCTCTAGGGGAAACCTAGAGGTTTAACAGTCTGTTGCACATGCTCAGTGCAATCGCGTCACCTGCGAAAATGGTGTAATAACATTTATGGTATAGTTTTTCTTTTCTTATTTTGCTCGGGATGAGCAAAAGATAAGTGTGGGGGTATGATTAGTCTACAGTTCTGCATTATTATATCGCATTTTCCTACTGATTTATGAATAAAATGTCGGTCTAAACCGTGTTTTGATCTCTCTTGCAGATAATCAAGATAAGGAGGGCAAAAGGGTAATAAGAGCTTAATTAAACTCATTTTCGGATAATTAAGTCCGCATTTTTTGTAGGCCAAACAAGAGAGTTTCTAAAAGATGCATTGAACCTAGACCCTTGCGGGTGTCTGACATAAATCTTGACGAAATTAATCGAATCTGAGCATATCTGGATGGTCCCTGAAGTGACACAAATCCACGTACCAAAATCAGGGACCTAGGTCCCTGGTATGGCCGTGGAAACGCGGCTATGGCCGCGTTTCTGTTGCCCTATGGTGGGGCGCACGCGTCGATCTTCGACGTGTGGCCTCGTCTTGCCTTCCAGAGTCTTCTTTCGCCTATATATACCCCTGCAGATGCCCAGAATGTAAGCAGATTGAAAATAAGCTAGGTTTTCTCTCTTTTAGTGTAGTGTAATGTAGGTGTTCTTCTTCTTTCTTTTGTATTTTTATTTCGTTTTTAGATCATGTATTAGGGATGAGATATTCAAAGAGAGAAAGAAAGAGATTGATGTAATAGATGGTGACAATCTATGTAAAGGTGTCTTCTTTCTTCTCCATTGTAATCTTCTCCATTTTCTACATGATGCTTAGCTAATCTTTCTTCTCATGGAAATGTAACTACTAACCACTAACCATCTAACCACTTACTTGATAATCCACATGAATCTAATAGCCTCTACAAGGCCTTACTCTTGCAAGAGCCATTGATGGCTCGTGATGATGGATTCTAACATTCTAACATTTCTAACATCTAACAATAACTTGCTAACTTGCAATGTCTTCTTTATTTCATGCTCACCTCTAACCGGTTTTGATGATCTAATAGTAACTTGCAACTTGTTGTGTGGTATGGATGTGTTGTTTGAATGTAGAATAACAATTTTATGTCTCATGCTTTGTATCGTCTCTTGAAGCCAAGGACTAGTAATGGCCAAGGATACATGTGAGGCAACTATCACTAAGAGGTTAGCATGATTAGTGGAGCAATTAGTAGTTAGTAACCATGAGTTTTCTTTATAGTTTTTTTCCTTCTTATTACTTTGTTTTAAAAATAATTTCCAAAACCCTTTTATCATTTTTGTTTTCACTAACTTCTTAGTTCATCTTTGTTCCATCTTCTTTTTGTTTTCAAACCACTTCTCTTTTGTTTTCACATCGCCGTCTTCATCGCCTTCTCTGTCTATCACTTCTGAATTTCTTTTTTTTCTTTTTCATTCTTCAACAAAGAAGAACTTGTTAACAATCTACGTGAATAAAAACTGTTAATGCTTTTATCGCATTCCGTCCCTATGGATTCAACCCGTTGAGCCAATGTTATAACGGAAGTATCGAGGGAATATTAGCACACATACATAATTATACTGATTTCATAAAATACGCATTTTCAAGTGCTGGATTTTAATCGAACACTTGCCCTAGGTACTAACAGAATTAGCTATTCATAATGCCAAAAAGAAAAAAACACAAAGAATAAAAAAGAGAACATATGATTAAATAAATAGAACCTTGTTTACAGGAAGAAGCTCCAAACTTTGAAACCGGCTTTTGATTTACATGCTCCAATACATAAACTCTAAAAGCAAGCCTCACGTGTGGGCCCCAATGCATGCGGTCACTCTGCACATGTCCAAGGCACAAGTGCGCGCACGACCATGAAAAAATTCTTCAGAAGAATGCAGTCGCCTCCTTTTCATAAACAAAGAAAGGAAAAAAAAATAAATAATACCCCCCCTACCCCAACTGGGACTGGGTTCGCTCCTTCGCGCGAAGAAGCAAACACGCTCCAACGCGTGCGCGGCCGTCCATTGCATGCGATGGACGACTAGATTTCAAGGGGCCGTTGGTGGTGACTCCCAATTTTGTGGGCCCCACCACTCACTACTGTCCCTCTGAAATCCAGCCCTTGCCGTGCGCGCCTTGGAGCGGCTTCGCTCCTTCGCACGAAGGAGCGAACCCGACTCCGCCCCAACTATATACCCAACTCCGCCCCAACTATATAAACAAAAACAAAAACAAAACCTAGAAAAGACCCCCACGTACAAGAGCAGCCCATCATTTTTTATATATAATATACGGATTTTGCATAAAAGCCCTTTGATTGGTCACTAATGTTGCATATTTAATGTCACATTTCCATACTTATTTTAGAATAAAAGCCTGCATTGTCCTAATTATTTGTCTAATTTATTTGCAGGCCCAATCCTTAAGGAGATGAAGAGAAATGAGCCCAAAAGCCCACCAGAATTCTGAATTAAATCAGAGTTAATTCGCACACATAAAATCAGGGCAAAATCAAGAGGTTGAAACCGGTTGAGAAGAATCCTCTCAGAATCGATCGGTTAAAGCCAAGAATCCAAGCCATTCGTCAGAATCCAGAGCTCAAACGATAAAACCAACAAAGGATAAAGCCAGAAGAAGATCCCGGGATGACCCACCAACAGGGTGTGGCCATCTGGCCACACCCTTGCCGCAAAAACGCGGCAAAAGCCGTGTTTTTGCGGCAATCCTGGGGAGTTACGGGAGCGTGAACTCCCCCGACCTCCCGGGATCTTGGTGGTTGGGTATTTGCCTATAAAAGGCCATTATCTGCGCTAAAAAAAGGACGTCAATGCAGATTAGGATTTTAGACTAGTTTTTCCATTTTGTAGTTTAGTTTTTACTTTTATGTAACTTGTATATAACTTAGGGTAGAAGAAGATTCATGTAAGTAAGAGAGAGGGACTGATGTTGAGAGTGACACCGACGATGTACCCTACTCCTTTCTTTCATTGTCTCAGTAAGCAATAAAGGTAAACTTTTCTTTGTGTTTTGTTTCTTTACTTTCCTTTACATTTGTTTTGCTTTTCGATTTCCTTTTCTACTTCACCTTGGTTGTATGTGTTGAGTCTACAAGTGAACTCTAAAGCAAGTACAACCGATGCTACGTGAGAGCCAGCGATAGTTCATGAAGACGTTCTCCTCTTCCAAGCTCACATCACTTCGTTCTTCTTATGCTTGACGATATAATGTGCACGGGGACCGAGTTCGAGTTTATGATCTATGCGTTGAACGCCTCCGAAGCACAAAGGTAGAACTTGCAAAAAAGGTTTCCAAGTAAGTCATCACCAAACTAGGTAAGTAATTCTTAACTTTCTTTCTTTTCTTTTATCGCTATAGTATAGATCGCCAACACGATTTCTTTCACCACTTCTTCCCAATCGTTTTCACTCTTTCTTTTCCACTTCATTGTACATTGTCGCTTTCTTTTGCTTTCTGATTTTCCCATCTTCTTCCTCTTTCATATTCTTCTAACTTTAACTATAACTTTCTTTTTCATTTTTATAACTTTAAAACAGAGAAGAACCTTCGCTTAGTTTTGATAACGATTTCAATAAAACTGTAAATGCTTCCATCGCAAACCCTCCTTGTGGATCACGACCCGCATAGCCACTTGCTATAGCGGAAGAATTGAGCACTTGCACATTTCTTTTCTTAAGTTCTCTAATCTCGTATTTTGTGTGCAGGTTTAGCATCAATCAAATTTTGGCGCCGTTGCCGGGGAGGGTAAAACGGTTTTTATTGAAATCTGAATTTTTATTGCTAATTTTTGAGAACTAAACGAATTTTTTTCTCTGTTGCAGGTTATAGGTTGAAGAAAACAGGAACTTTGCATTGCAGTGACATATAAGTAGACCTGAGCCTCTGCTCTCGAAAGCAGAGACCAGGATCCCTCCAAATTGCCGCAAAATCCTGGCTTTTGCCGCAAATTTGCGGCAATAAGGAGTGAACTACTGATCATTTTTCTGCAGGGTCTCTGATTCTGCAAAATACTTCTGCTGCATTACTTAATTCCCTGTAATATTCACCCTATACCTGCTTAATAAAGTCAACAGTAAAAAATTGGTTCTAATCGTTAAAAGTTGATTAGACATTTACATTTCTAGGCACGTGTCTTTTCAATTCATTTACTTTTACTGTTGAAGAGTGCTGGAGGCAAGGTACGTTTTGCATTGCATGTAGACTAGGAATCAACTCTTGCTTGATTTTCATGCTTTGAGTGTATCCTAGTTATATTTCTTGTACACTTGCACAATTCAATTTTAAGGGCATACCCGTAAATAAGATAAGGTGGGGATTTTATCACCCTTTCCTTAGCCCGCAAATCATTTTCCCAAGCACTCACTAACCCAAGCCTAATTTAATAAAAAGTAGACGTTGGCCCTAGGGACATCTCGGACTCATTTAGGAGATTATCCTAAGGGGGAAAAATGTTGGAATCTAACTCCTGCAAAATCAGTGTCTAGGAAGGGGATTGAGGGCCGAAAGCCCGAAGGTTGGTGGTTATTTAATTAAGGAACGTCTTTGACGGAAAACCTCCCACCAACCTTGCCCTGACCTGGCTGATTAGCTTGTGGTTAAAGTCTACATTAGACCTCCCGTGGACAGTCTAACCAGTTAGGAGTCGTCTAGGTCTAGGTCTACCCTAACTTAGGTTAGAATTTTTTCTTTCTTGTTTGTTTATTTGTTTGTTTTTCTTTCTTTTGTTTGTATTCCATTGTGTGATATGGCTTATAATAGTAATTTTTTCAACTATAATAATAATCCATATTACACGTCAAACTCTTTTTCGGATATTACCAACCCGGCATATCATGACTTTAACCTACCTAGTGTGCCAGATTGGTCTTATCCGAATCAATATGACCCATACCCCCCATCTAATAACTATAATTTCCATAATGATTTCAACTCTTCACCGAGTCAGTGGGGATTCACCTCCCCCGAGCATAATTTCCAACCACCTTGTCCTCCTTCTCCACCTAGTCCACAGTATTTTCAAGATTCATACTCAGTTCCACCCGTCCAAAATAGGAAACCATCAATTTGGAGCGGAGTATGCGTGAGTCCAAACACACATCCCAAAATCTGATGGACTCACAATTTCAATACCACTTCCAAGATAACTCTTCATCTTTTCATCAAAACAATGAACCCATCAATTATGAAAAGATGCTAGAAGCCATGACTCATGCTCAAAATGCTAGAAATCGTGACATAGATATGATGGTCGAATCTCTACGTTCCCACCGTCCTGATGTCACTTACCATTCTGTTAGAGCCAAAGAGTCATATTGTTTTGGAAATCAAGATTCTATTTCAGAACAACCATGTGAACTTACCCAAACTCCACATGATATTGATAGTCTGGCTAGTTTTCCTTTCCCTGAAATAGAACTTGAAAATGATTATGATCCTGAACCCCAACTTAGTGATTCAATGCTTCTTCCTGATTCAATAATGACTCCGGTATCTTCACCTGATTTCGATCTTTTCCCGGAGTCAACATTGGATCCTGTGCCAATTCATAAAGAAATTGAATCACCTATATTTGAGGATCGTGTTGAACTTGACCAACTTTACAATTTTGAAAATCTCATGGATAAATTGGCAAGTTCTCCATTTTTGATATTGAACTCAATGAGATATGTGACCTAGATTCTCTCATCTGTGATCCAGTTCAACTTTCTGAATCAATATTGACTCCTGTTTTGTTACCAAACTTGTGTAATATTTTAGAGTCAGTTTTGATTCCTCCACCTATCCTTCCTGAACTGGAATCACCCATATTAGGTCACATTCCATTGTTGGAAAATACATGTGGACTGGAGTTTCAACTTCTTGACTTGGACCCAATTTCTGAACCAATTTCGACTCTTGAACCTTTACTTGACTTAAGTCACCTTCCTGAGTCGGTATTAGTTCCTGTCCTTCCTGAGTCCAAGTCAACTGTTCTATCATTTCATACTCCAATCTGGGACGAGGTGGTTGACAAATTTGACTCCGAAATCAATTATGGAATTTGGAAATTAGATGGGGTTCAATTTTTAATAAAAATTCTTAATGGATTTATCTTTTTAGTGGGTCATATTAAAGATAGTGCTGGTGGATTCCTCCGAGACCCAAGAAAAGTTGATTGGGCCGCGTTTCGTGGACCAATCAGACCACCACCGGAACCACCACCTTAAGGTAATCTGTTCCTTCCCTTTCGTCTTTTTCATGCATATATGCATTAATTCATACATTGAGGACAATGCATGAGATAGGTGTGGGGGAGGTCTAACATAACTTTTCTTTCTCTTTAAAAAATAAAAAATAAAAAAATTATTAACATTTTTCTTTACTTTAAAAAACTTTTTGAAAAATAGAAAATATTTTTTTGACTTATTTTTGTACGAAATTAAGTTAATTTTAAGGAATAGGAAAATCCAAATTAGGACTTCTTATACTTGGTCAAAATAAGATTATTTGTTTGATTTATAGAGTTAGGAAGATAATTTGTCAAAGTAATTTAGTCTTGATCTTTACCTTGATGAAATATGCACACTTCATACACTTACACACTTAGGGTTCAAAAATAAGATTCTTATGCCTTATAAAAAAAAAAAGAAAAAAAAAAAGAAAAATAAACAAATCTAATTATTGATTAGCTAGGTGCTTTGGCCTAAGCAAGCCTTAGTATTTATGCGAAAGATAATTAGATAAGTTCGAAAAAAAAATGATGAATAAATCTAATTATTGATTAGCTAGGTGCTTTGGCCTAAGCAAGCCTTAGTATTTATGCGAAAGATGATTAGATCCTCTGATTAAGCTGGGTATTTGTGCCTAATAAAGCATAAGTATTCACGCCTAAAAGGGATTCATATAATAAAGTCCTTAGTTTTGTGGCCTTGTTTGCTCGAGTCCTTAAGTCCTAGGGGTGTCTTCTCACCTGGTGCCCTAAGACCGTTTGGTTTGGGAGTCATCGATTAGAGGCTCGTTACATGGGCAGATTAGAAAGCCTAATAGAACTAAGGAATAATACCACAAAAAAAAAGTATATATATAAATAAATAAGGCATAAGAGTTAGAGTTAATGAACCCTTAGTCAAAATTTTCACAGTCACAAGGTGCATATGACTTAGGGTAAAGTAATAGACTAGATGAGAAGTACAATTTGACTCCTTACTTTGATTGATAACAAATTTTTGAATAGAGACTAAGTTTAGGAATGAAAGATTCGGGTTTCCTATAACTTATAGATTGCTTAGATCTTACAATCATATTTTAAATATTTTTATCTTTCAAAATGCTTTTCGAAAATACTAACTCTTTTATTTCCCTTTCTTTATGGATTTTGTGGGTGCAATCCACTGAAAACCCTCACGAGACAAAACTCGTCCTCTAGGGGGAACCTAGAGGTTTAACGGCTTGTTGCACATGCTCAGTGCAATCGCGTGACCTGCGAAAGTGGTCCAATAATCCTTAGTATAGTTTAGTTGTTTTGCTCGAGGACGAGCAAAAGATAGGTATGGGGGTGTGATTGGTCACTAATGTTGCATATTTAATGTCACATTTCCATACTTATTTTAGAATAAAAGCCTGCATTGTCCTAATTATTTGTCTAATTTATTTGCAGGCCCAATCCTTAAGGAGATGAAGAGAAATGAGCCCAAAAGCCCACCAGAATTCTGAATTAAATCAGAGTTAATTCGCACACATAAAATCAGGGCAAAATCAAGAGGTTGAAACCGGTTGAGAAGAATCCTCTCAGAATCGATCGGTTAAAGCCAAGAATCCAAGGCCATTTCGTCAGAATCCAGAGCTCAAACGATAAAACCAACAAAGGATAAAGCCAGAAGAAGATTCCGGGATGACCCACCAACAGGGTGTGGCCATCTGGCCACACCCTTGCCGCAAAAACGCGGCAAAAGCCGTGTTTTTTGCGGCAATCCTGGGGAGTTACGGGGAGCGTGAACTCCCCCGACCTCCCCGGGATCTTGGTGGTTGGGTATTTGCCTATAAAAGGCCATTATCTGCGCTAAAAAAAGGACGTCAATGCAGATTAGGATTTTAGACTAGTTTTTCCATTTTGTAGTTTAGTTTTTACTTTTATGTAACTTGTATGTAACTTAGGGTAGAAGAAGATTCATGTAAGTAAGAGAGAGGGACTGATGTTGAGAGTGACACCGACGATGTACCCTACTCCTTTCTTTCATTGTCTCAGTAAGCAATAAAGGTAAACTTTTCTTTGTGTTCGTTTCTTTACTTTCCTTTACATTTGTTTTGCTTTTCGATTTCCTTTTCTACTTCACCTTGGTTGTATGTGTTGAGTCTACAAGTGAACTCTAAAGCAAGTACACCGATGCTACGTGAGAGCCAGCGATAGTTCATGAAGACGTTCTCCTCTTCCAAGCTCGCATCACTTCGTTCTTCTTATGTTTGACGATATAATGTGCACGGGGACCGAGTTCGAGTTTATGATCTATGCGTTGAACGCCTCCGAAGCACAAAGGTAGAACTTGCAAAAAAGGTTTCCAAGTAAGTCATCACCAAACTAGGTAAGTAATTCTTAACTTTCTTTCTTTTCTTTTATCGCTATAGTATAGATCGCCAACATGATTTCTTTCACCACTTCTTCCCAATCGTTTTCACTCTTTCTTTTCCACTTCATTGTACATTGTCGCTTTCTTTTGCTTTCTGATTTTCCCACCTTCTTCCTCTTTCATATTCTTCTAACTTTAACTATAACTTTCTTTTCATTTTTATAACTTTAAAATAGAGAAGAACCTTCGCTTAGTTTTGATAACGATTTCAATAAAACTGTAAACGCTTCCATCGCAAACCCTCCTTGTGGATCACGACCCGCATAGCCACTTGCTATAGCGGAAGAATTGAGCACTTGCACATTTCTTTTCTTAAGTTCTCTAATCTCGTATTTTGTGTGCAGGTTTAGCATCAATCACCCTTCATCTTTATCATAATTGTGTCCAACCCAAATTCAGAATCAGAAAGAAAGTTTCTTTGACTATTTTGAGTTGTCAAACGGTTGAATCAAGATAAATGCTCAACGCCAAAGTTATAGATCTTCAAATTCTCGTTTCATAAACATCTTGAATGACCTTATTTGAGTTTTTATAGTCAAAGTTATGGTCAAAATATCGCAGCATACTCGAAAAGCATCCTCATTTTTTTACAAATTGCGTGATTTAATTGCTGAAAGTAACTGGATTCCTCTTTCTCTTTCTCTTTCTTTTACCTATTTCCTGCAAAATATAATCAAATATACCTGAGTAGCATTATTTATATAAAAATAATAGATAAATGGAGTATGAAAATGTGGTTAAAATTATGCTCATTAAATACCCCACACTTATCTTTTACTAGTCCTCGAGTAAAATTAATAAAAAGAAAAACTAAAAACAAACAATAGAAAAACTAAATTATCCTAACTCACTTTCGTGAGAATCACGGTTACACTTAGCATGTGCAACAAGCCGTTAAACCCTAGGTTAACCCTGAAGGACGTGTTTTGTCTCATGAGGGTTTTCAGTGGATTACACCCACAAAATTCATAAAAGAATGAGATTAAGAAATAAACAAAAAGTAAAATAAGGATAACCAAAATCAAAAAAGGAAAAATCAATTTTTTTTATCTACTCAAGTTAACCAGTTAGAAAGATCACAAGTTTCTAAGAGTTTCATTTTCAAGTACGACCTCAATTCAAGAAATCATATCGGCTATAAAATAAAGTCTCAAATCTAAAACTTTACACCAACTATTCTAAGTTTCAAATTTTATGCATCCCGTGATCGTGATGTAGTTCTCAAGCCTGAGAATATTTAAATAAAACTTTCATACTTATTTTTTGTGATAACAAATTTTTTTCTTCTTCTTTTTATTTTTTTTCAAGACTTTTTAACTATCTTTCGCATATATACTGAGACTTCCTGAGGCCAAGGCGCCTAACTAATTGATAATCAAAATTATTATATTTTTATGGAGCCTTATCCTATTAGGCTTTCTCAGCTACCCATGTAGCGAGTTTTAGGCCAATGCACCCAACCAGATGGTCTTAGGGAATAAGTATAAAAACACTCCTACGGACTTAATTACTCAAGCAACTGAGGCCGCAAGACAAGAATTATTAATAATATTTTACTATATAATAAATCCCTTTTTTAATTTATTATTCTAATTGTAATCAATATCCTAAGCCTATGAACTTAATATTGTAAGTGTTGTTGGGTACATAATCACTTAAACTAAGTTTAGATGGTATGTTCGTTTTAGATTTTAATCTTTATTTTAAGATTTTATAACTTTTTTGTTTTGATCTTACCTTTAAAATTCACTCATGGATACTAAATCACTGACATACTTGCTAACCATCTGTAGAAAATTTTCAAAATTTTCAAATTTTTTTCATTTTTAATAAGACTCCTAAAATAAAATAAAGAAAGAAAAGAAAATAAAGTAAAAACCCTAAAACCAAAACAAAACCAAAAAGATTCCTAAAATAAAAGAAATATGTTAATCTCTCCCCACACCTAAACTGTGCCATGTCCTCATGCACACATATGAATACAGAGATAAAAAGAATCTAACATATAATTTTCACATTCAAAACATGCACACAATCATGATGATCATGCACTTCATGCATACAAAAAGTATAGAAATATAAACAATATGCTAGAATTAGAAATACTCACAGTGCGCTAGGGAACCCAGTTGTCGAAATAACAAAAATGCTCCTTGTGTATGGTGGATGCCTCTTTACTTATCTTATATCACTTGTAATAAACTCGGCACGTAGGTTAGAGAAAGAGATAAATAAAAGGCTTACTAAAACTGACTCAACTAACTCAAAGAAAAATAAAAAAGACTCACAAACTAAAAGAAAATAAAATAAATATATACATATATACAATCCCATGTCTCTCTCACACCTAAATCTTTCTAGGTCTATTCCCTCGAGCTCGCTTCCCATCATTCCAATGGGTTCTCTTCAAGGAACAAATTGGAGATGTTAATCTTTATGTCATCTTTAATTTCATCCTCTCCAACTTATTCATCATTTTCCTTCATCTTCTCCTCCTCTTCTTCTCACACCTTTATCTCATAAATTCATCATTATCACATAACATAATTAGAGTGTCCACAATATGATTGCCTATGAATTTAAGCTATTCCTCAAACATCACCTCAAAACTTAGAACAATAATTTTTTTTGAAGGTGTATAACTAACCAAAGCATCCCTATCTAATTCATCTAAACATATGAATTTGTCTTCAAGTAGGTTTTCAAAGGTTTGATCAATTAGAGATTCTTGAATCATGTTTTCAAAAACTTGATCGTTGGTTGGCTCATCGAAAGTGAAGATACTCAAATCGAGTTTTCTTTTCTTAAAAGGAACTCTAGATTCAATATTCTCAGCGCATGTTTTCTCATCACTATGATCACATTCTTCAGTAAAAAAATTCAAGAAACAAAGGCTCATGATCCATATAGGCATCCTTGCAATTTTGATCAGTGTGCTCCATTTTCTCCATATGAGTAGATAATATATTCTGCTCCTCAACACTTGCCTTTTCACAGAACTTAAAAAAATTCATCCTTAAATTTCTTTTCAAGCAAAAGTTCATCATTATCACATTCATCTTCACAATAAGATTCAACTGGCTCCACATGAGATGTATGTGTAGCCAAATAATTTCTAATCACTTCATCCAGACACTGAGGATCATTATCAAGTTTGTACACTTCATGCACGTTCACAACTTCCTCAATAGGCTTCTCATGTTCAAGCTCTTAAATACGATTCAAATTAAACGATGGAGTGGACTAGAAGGGTATCTCGATGAAATGAGTACACACGTCAATATGATCATCGATTTGCTTGTCGGATTTCAATTTTTTAAACTTTTTCGCTTCATGAAAATGAATGCACTCTAGAATTGAAGGTTTTGGCTCAGGAACAGATTGAGTGGATAAGGAATTCTTCGTTCGCCCACTAACTACCTCATTTGCTGACCTATTTAGACGTGCCAAGTGTTAAACATTGTCACTGAGTTTTTGTTGTTAAAGTTGCCTTAAGTATTCAAAAGGCTCCTCAAATGTTGGTTGCTTGTCTTTATGATTGCTGTTGAAATCAACTTGTGAAAGTTGATGAATTCTTGAACCTGGTCTGGACTTGGGATTGAAACATGTTGACTGAGATGAGTCATTATCTTATCCATGTGAGCACATGCCTCGATTAACTGCTGATTGGTTTCGACCATAGTCTGCTGCATGAATTCGAAACTTTCCTCTAATGTGCTCATCAGTTTCTCATGAACATTATCAAATCCCCAATATGGAGGTGATGGTTCAGTGTAGGACCAATTGGATTGAGAATCTTTATGTGATTTGTCCCATGCATAATCAGAATAATTCCAACATCCCGAATTGAAGTTTGATGGACAAGATTCGCTCGTAGGTTCTTGAAATGTGTGGAATTGAATTTGATCTAGTCCTAGCGAATACCCTATCGAAGGACACTGTTCTGAAGGATAATTTAGATCTTGATAGTGATGACAACTCGTTTGATGGTATGAAGAAAATGAGTAGTTTGTAGGATGGATGTATTCATTAAAGTTCAGAAGAGAGGTTGTCGGATGGAAAGGAGTGTTTGGCCTATAAAATGGATCATAACCAAATGAATTTGGGTAGGCCATAGGAAAAAGAAATTTTTTTATTTTTTGAATTTTTTGAATTTTTGAATTTTTATTTTGTTTTTATTTATAATTTGGTAAAAGTGTCGAAACGAAAGATAGAACACCGTGTCCCCAGCAACGGCGCCAAAAACTTGATGGAGAGATTTCACTCTCCTGTTTTAATTACAACAAGTGCACGGTCGTTCGATATAGCACTTGAGAGTCGATCCACAGGGACACGTGGTTCTTAGGGTTTTAAGACTTCTAGGCGAATTGGGTCAAAAAGTTTTGAGATTTTTGTTACCTAAGAAAAATCTATGAAAGCAAATACATAGGGCTTGAATCCACTAAGCAATCAAGCATGTAAAATAAATTATGTCCCTCTCTCTCTAACATACAATTCATACACTTTCATGTTATATGTACCATATCAATCTCATATTTATCAATCCATAAAAAGCACAAGCTATCTAAGTGAGTAGCTAAAGCATAACCTATCCGAGTATTTAAACAAAGCATAAGTTATCAGAGATACTGCGAAGCATAACTTGTCAATCATCTGAATCAACAATAAAAGAATCATCAAAAGTAAACATGATAATCTGAATATTAAGTCAATCTAACAATCCTAAGCATAGGCTAGCAAAGATCACTATCACTGATCATACCATCACATGTCAAGTTATGTTATTAATTTAACTAATTCAGAAAATCACTATTTTTATCATGAAGTCACTAAATCCAATTAAACAGCAAACCCAAACTGACGTACTCAGTAGTTCATGTTCTATTTGATGAATAGAATAGAGAGAGATTTCATCGATTAAAACATATTTGACTAACTCAGTTTCATCTTACCCTAAGTACTAACAGAATTAGCTATTCATAATGCCAAAAGAAAAAAAAAACACAGAATAAAAAGAGAACATATGATTAAATAAATAGAACCTTGTTTACAGGAAAAGCTCCAAACTTTGTGACCGGCCTTTGATTTGCATGCTCCAACGCATAAACTCTAAAAGCAAGCCTCACATGTGGGCCCCAATGCATGCGCTCACTCTGCATATGTCCAAGGCACAAGTGCGCGCATGGCCATGAAAAAATTCTTCAGAAGAAAAAGCAGTCGCCTCCTTTTCATAAACAAAGGAAGGAAAAAAAATATAAAAAATTAATCTTCCCTACT
Organism: Agave tequilana; assembly: GCA_038442645.1. Classification (NCBI taxonomy): domain Eukaryota; kingdom Viridiplantae; phylum Streptophyta; class Magnoliopsida; order Asparagales; family Asparagaceae; genus Agave; species Agave tequilana. The sequence goes on along the minus strand of JAVJIF010018007.1, from coordinate 106,719 downwards.
AGCTGACGGCCAAACCCCCCACCCCCCACACCACAACTATGGGCCTGTTTGATTGTCGTAACTGGCCGTAATTCGTAAGTGGTAATTAGTAAAGTCTTTTACAGTTGTAAATGAGTTACATGCATGTAAGCTTTATGGTGTTTGGTTGGTAATATAAAGTTGTAAGTGAAAAAGTGTATTGTGTTTTACGATGTTTGATTATCGTAATGTGTAAGTCGTAAGTGAAAAAGTTGACCACAAAATTAACTATATGGTGATTTAAAAAGTTTTAATATTGCAAATAAATATTAAAAATGCTAAATATTAAAAAAATTAATATTAACATATAAAAATAATACAAATTTGCATGACCACAAAATTAACTGTAACTGGGCTGTAACTGAGTGGTAATTGAGTTGCAAGTGAGTGATAATTGGATTGTGTAAGCTTTTTACGAATTACGGTGCAAACAAACGCCGTAGTTGTAACTGGGTTGTAAGTCATTTACGATTTACGGACTTTTACGCGAAACAAACGGCCCATAAACAAAAGACCCCACGCACAAGAGCAGCCCTTCTTTTATATATAATATACTGATTTTGCAGAAAAGCTTTTCATCTTTATCATAATTGTGTCCAACTCAAATTCAGAATCAGAAATAAAATTTTATTGACTATTTTGAGTGGTCAAACAGTCGAATCAGGAAAAACTCTCAACCACCAAAGTTGTAGATCTTCGATTTCTCATTTTGTAGACATCTTGAATGACCTTATTTGAGATTTTATAGCCAAAGTTATGACCAAAACACCGCAACATGCTCGAAAAGCATCCTCAATCTTTTACAAATTGCGTGATTTAATTATTGAAAGTAACCAGATTCCTCTTTCTCTTTTTTTACCTGTTTCCTGCAAAATACAATCAAATATACCTGAGTAGCATTATTTATATACAAATTATAGATAAATAGGAGTATGAATATGTGGTTAAAATTATGCTCATCAGGTGGAAACTATCAAAAACAGTGTCTGGCTTGAAGGTGTATTCGTTCGACTCCGTTGTATATTAGGTCATCGTTTCAGAAATCCTCTCTGCGATCTCAGCGTCGTTGTTGGCCGCCAGCCAAGTTATTAGGCCTGATTTAACTCCCAAACCCTGGAAGAGGTAATTAGCCCACGACATCTGCTTGACTCCCCTAAACCACCCGGTTGCCTGAGCATAAATGTAAAAATGACACAAGACCTCCTAGTAGGTCTCATACACTTGAGGAACATCTTTCTTCAATTGGTGCAATTCTTCGGTGTCAGGAATGTACTTCTCGTATGGCAGGTCCCCCATAGGTAGCCTTGAAATTTCGAACATCTCATGCAGAGCAAATCCCATTTCTCCTATTAGGGTAAAAAAAAAGTACAAGTGTTCGGATTAAATTTCTCGAGCATTGTGAAGAAGTTATAATGACTCCGAGTGATCTCGTAACACACGGCCCTGATGGCGTGATATAACCCGCACTGGGGTAGTAGCTCCTTCAATTTCTTGAGGATGAAGCAGACCATCTTCGCCTACTAAGAGGTTTTTTTAGTTCACCCGTCCTAGCATCCGAAAGTTAGGCTGGGAGAATTCTGCCTTCGTCTCCATAAATGACTGATAAAGGTTGCAGCTTGCTTAGGAGTTTCGCCTGTTGGAAACTCTTGCTTCATCAAGCCTGAGAGTAGGTCGAGAGTCTCCCTATTATGGCCGACAGGAAAAGCTGAACGATTGGAGATCCTCTCGATCATAACACCTAATTGTGCCTTAACCAAGTCCCAACCCATGTAGAAACGGAGAGATAGGGACTGCAAGTATGACAATGGAAACATCTGTTTCATGTTAGGGAGAAAGAAGCGACGTTCTCCGATTTGATGAAGCCACTTATAGTGTCTGTCGAACAAAACCTTCTCATTTTTCATCAATGGCATCTCTGAAAAGGAATACCGGCTTCTCGAGTAAACATCGGTTCACAGATTCAAATCTCCCATTCGAGATGAGCTCTCGCAAAGTGGAAACAGAACCCCTGGTCAAACGGGCTTGGCACTCTTTGTTCGTCCCAGTGAATACGGGAGTTGTCTTTCCACAGGCTAAAGAGGACACTGGGGTCACACCGCCAATGTGACAGAAGTGGTTCCTCTTGGTCAAGTGATTCAATGAATACCTCACTGCAAAAAATAAAAAAAAAACAAAAGTCAGAATCCTAAAATAGTTAAAAAAATTTGGCTAAGTGTTGAAGCCCAAACGCGGGTCTCAACACATGAAAGCGTTCAAAAACTGAAACGTGAAGCTCATATGAAGCCTGTATTTGAGCTTCAAACTTGAAGACTTGAATTTTTCTAAGTATTGAGATTCAGAAAGCGAGTTTCAAACTGAATGAGACTCGCATCCAGAAGTCTCAAAAATGCGGAGATCGCCAGGCGCGCGTCTAATTCATAGACGCAAAAGCAATGCTAATGTGACAAAAACATGAGGATCATCAAATCCGTGTTCTAGTCATCAATGCGAGGGTCACGTTTACAAATCAAACACGGGCCTGTGAGCCCCGCGTCGACTGTTCAACTTCAAAAGAAGTTTTTGAACTTCAAATTAAGAGACGAAGTTCTTCGTGTTCTCAGTAATGGCGAAAGCCATTTTTACTCACCAGAAATGGGGACCTTCTGAAGAGGAAACCACCGCGGTGGTCGACACAGCTGCAAGCAGCAGGATGCTTGCTTTTTGGGGCCATATCAACGGTGGAAATCTTGGAAAAAAATTTGAAAAAGCTTGAAGTTCTTTGAGTCTTAAGAAAGCTTACAAGCTTTGTAAAACTTTGGACACGAAGTTCATTCTTGAAGACGACAGTCAAATGATGACTGTTGAAAAGACCACTATAGGCCCTTCAATGGCCGAGATACATGGCACATATCTCGAGCTCAGTCTGAGCAAGATACGCGTCCAATGCGATGCTTGCATTTCTAACGCATTTAATGCGACACTCTAATCCAGAAGCATCCAGCGTGATCTCCGCATTTCATGAGATCTGCATTTCAACGACCACAAGAACCGCGTCTCAAGACCAGATGAGATTCACGTCCTAACATCAAACAAGGATCGCTTCTTCATTGAAGTTCACGTCTAAAGAAGATAACCATGACCGTCGCATCTACATTAATGAGAGTCGCGCCCTATCTCCCAATACAAAGAGTATTTCTCTACTGCTGCATTCAGTTCAATAGTACACTGGCAAAGGCAATCGACAACTCTACCGGTTCAATTGTATACCAACAATCAAATCAGAGCTTAGATAAGTTTCAGGTTGTGTATCTAGATGCTTACAAAGATCATTCTTGGAGGCTTCAAGCAGCTCAACAGTACACTCACGAAGCCAAAATTCTGAAAGAATCAAGCTCAGAGTACTTCAAAAATTGCTTGTCCAATCGCGAAGGCCTTATTCAAAATAAAATCCATAGTATTTCAAAATCCTTCCTACTCAACTACAAAATTTGAAAACTTTGAAGGAAGTTCTGTAGGCTGTCTAAAAATCACTGAGGACAAAGCCTTGGACTCGGACCTCATCAAACGCGAGGTCACTTTCAACTCAGACGCGAATCTCAAGTCAGAAGCAAAAATGGGATCTCAACCCATACGCGAATTTCATCATAAAGGAAACGTGAGGTCGCATTCAAAAGCTAGACGCGACAATCGCGTTGCTTATCAAACATGAGCCTGAGTAGCTCTGCGCTTTGTATCAAACGCGAGCCTGTGAGCCCTGTATTTCCACTCAGACGCGACCCTGAGAAGCCTATGAGTTCCGCGTCTAACAACAAAACGAGGTCAGTGTTAAATGTGAGACCCACATTTCTGTTGTAATTGACCCCCATTACTGGGTCAATTAACATCAACGTAATGTGGAGAGTTAATCCCTATTATAGAGGGATTCTTAGGGACAAGTCTAACCCTGAATCCCCCTATAAATAACTATGAAAGCTATGAGAGAAAGGGCGCTTTTTTCTGGAGGATTTTCTGAACTAAAGGGAAGTAAATTCAGCAATCTAAAAGTTCAAAACTTTAGAGAGAGATAGAGGAAGAGAACTCCTTTTTTAAAGGAGAACTCCAATGCTTGCTGTGTTCAAGTGGAGTTATTTCAATCTCTTCAAGAGCATCCTCAAAGCGATCCAGAGAAGATTTTCAATCAGCCGGTCAACGGAGAACAAGATTCACTCTCCATCGACATATGAAGACCCAGTCTTAAAGAATCCACTCAAACCCTCCTCACTTTTATAATCAGTTTTGATCCGTTGTAATCTTTTTTGCAATCAATAAGGATTTTTACACGACTCAGTTTTTCGAGGGAACAGAAACTTAATGGTCAAGGAGCGCTAATCGGGTGGGTGTATCTCGTGCATACCCGGAATCACGGTCTTAAAAAATCCCCTGGCTGCAGAGACCAAGGCCGGCCTGCTAAGGCGAAACAATTAACGGGAAACGGGAAGGTAACCAGCACTACAATGTCCCCTGCAGTGGGACTAATATGGATCCATAACATCCACCTGATAAGATCTAGTCAACCGTCTAGTTTCCCCCAATCACAAGTTATATTTATTATATTTAAACTACATAGTGTATCAGGATCAAGAACAGTGCATGGTACATGTAACTCAATAACAGGACATAAGCTCCGTTGATATCATGAAAAAAGATAACAAGAAAAGGGAAACAAGAGATGTGGGATTCAGGTGGCCCCGTGGCTTAGATCCACATGGCACTTAATTTCACACATCAGATGTCAACAACTCAATGTCCAGTAACAGGAATATCATATCCATATCAGGATTATAGGGTACAGTCATGTATTGTATTCAGTAAGCCATGTAACAGGAATACATGAACTATCAAAGCATGTATACAGGTGAAACATATAATATCCAGTGTAACATAGGATCCGTTAACAAGTATACAAGTACATGAAATAACAATAGTTAGTGTAACAAGTGTTTACATAAAATAACAGTGTCTAGTGTACTAGGGTGTCCGTGTAACAGTGATACAAGCACATAAAATAACAGTGTATGGTATAATAGAGTATTTGTGTATCAATGGTACATGAACATAAAATAATAGTATTCAATGTAACAGAATCTGTGTGACGGTGATAGATGGACATGAAATGATAATGTTCGGTATAATAGATGTTACAAGAACATGTGTCAGTATATCTATATTTGTTATAACGATCACAATATTTTTAATATGATCAATATCACAAAATAATTATATATAATTATTTATTTTCAAACTCTTCACAATCATGGTGAAAGTTATCAATTTATTTTTTTATTTATTAGAATTATTAACTTGTTATTTTTAGATTTCTTTAATTCACCGTCTAATGTTTACTCGATATTTTGATAGTCATCTATGTTTTATATTACATCAAGAAATAAATTAAATTATTATTTTGTCAATTATGTTTATGGAGAAATTATGCATATTCTAATTACAGTTATTTTTGGATAATTATATTTTATTAAATAATATTTATAGTAATTTACTGATAATCACGATTCATTAAATAAAGCAACCAATTAATGTCATTTAACATGATAAAATATAATTTGTAAAAGAAAAACACTCACATAGGTATTACATGAATGTAGCTCATCTTTTTACGATCGCAACGTACGAGAATCATCTAGATCGGACTCCTGATGTTCAAGTTATTGCCTGAACACTAAAATCAATATAAACAAGTTAGAAATGTAATTTATGGAGTTTAAACTATAAATAAACTTATTTAATAGGAAATTTTATGTAAAATTACCTTTAATTTGTTTTGAAGTGGATTTGGGTTGCTATCTGATCGGATTCAAATCCACCACCCAGACCCATTTAGCTTAATTGGTTAAGGGTTATTGGGTAATAAGTTTAATAGGTCGTGTTTGGATAATTAGGTTTGGGTTTGAATTGGGATCCAATAGGGGGAGAGAGAGAAGAGATGAGGGAGACAGAATAGAGAGAAAAGAAAAAGAGGGAAGAAAGAAGAAAGAAAGAAAGAAAATAGTAGAAAAGGAAAAGACAAAATAGAAAAGGAAAAAGGAGGAGAGAGGAGAGGAGGCGGTGGCCAGTGAAAAACACCTAGAGGGGGGGTGAATAGGTGTTATGCTAATCAAACGCACTTTAAAAACAAGTTAAGATATATAATGCAAGCGATCACTCAAAACAAGAAATTGAAGTCGAATTCCCCGTGAAAGGCTCTAGAACTTTTCCTCTTTGATTCCTTTAGATTATGAGTTTAGGTGCTTAATTGCTTCCTTGCTGATATGAGTATAGACCGAAAATATAAGAAGATGAATTGAGCGCAATAATGAAAACAAGGCAAGTAGTAGCACAAGTACAAGAATGTAGAACAACAAGGAGCAAAAGGAAATCAATCGCAAACACAAGAGAATTTGTTTCGAGGTTCGAGCCACTGCTCTACGTTCCCGCCTTCACCACTATGAAGGATTTTCACTAAATCCACAAAGGAAGCTTCCACACAGGAACCGTACACCCAAGGGATTCCAATTTGTCTACATAAGACCTGAGTACCCAACTCCAATAATACTATCCTCGCACAAGAGGAACCACAACTCAAAGGAATAAAAATCACATGGTGATCTAAAAAGACCACAAACACTCTCTTACAACTTCTTATAAAGTGGAGTATGATTTTTGGCTCAAGAAGTAAAGTGAGAGAAAATTTTCAGTAGTAAGAGTTTAGAAGAATTGAAAACCAACTAAAAAATTTTGCAATAGAAAGAACTTTGAAATTGAAAAGCAGTGAAACACTTCTTCTCTTAAAAACGCTTGAAACTTGATGTTTTTCTTGTGGAAAATCAAAGACCCATGACCTCTATTTATAGGTAAAGGATAAATACCATTCATAAGTGATAGCAGGTCATTAGGGGTGAGTTTAACCACTTGGAAACATAAAATAACCGTTGGAACCCATAAAAAATAAAATAGATCCAAAATAGAGCCGTTGGTGTTAGTCTGGACAGCTGCTGGTCGACCGGCAAGCCACTTGGCAAAGTAGCCGTTGGCTCCGGTCGACCGCCAGGTATTTTAAAAAGAGTTGTTTGAACTACTGGTCGACGGCCGACCGGTCGACTGACACAAACAGAGAGCAAGTGCCATGCAGTTGGTCGACCGCCCCGGTCGACCGACAAACGTGCACAGCGTGCACATCCACGGCCAAAAGGCCCGGTCGACCGAGTTGGCCTGAAACAGTTACAGTCCACCGGCCGGTCGACCGTGATGGCCTGAAATAGGATATAAACAGATTTTTGAACATGAAAAAATTTTAAAATATTTTTCAATGGTTTGAGGGTTATGTAGCATAGTATAGGAGATAAAATACATGTTCTAAACTTGATATAAAAATTTAAAATTATGAAACATGTATATTAACCAAACATGTAACAAAACCAATATTACCAAAAACTTGTATTTTTAAAAAGTGTATTTTTTGTGTGTGTAACTTTTTGAGCACATATATCATATCCTTACTCTTTAACATACTAAAATCTTATAAGGGTCTAGGGGATTACAAGATCTTCAATCGGACGTTTACATTTGCATCGTTGAGTAACTTGAATTCTTGATCCAGTATATGAGTCATCTTGAGTCAACACCACCTTCTTTTAGGGAAGAAACATCTTGAATCCTAAGAACCCTAAAATAATCATAAACACTTAAACTAGATTAGTACAAATAACTATATATGTTTTGTGATCATCAAAACTCTAAAATTGGGTGATTGTAACCTTGAGCCAACAATCTCTCCCTTTTTGATGATGACAAAACATATGAGTTATTTTTTAAAAAATGTGGAAAGAACTTGAAAAGCTCCCCCTCAAATCATGCTATCTATCAAGAATAAGAAATGAATATTATAACAAAAATGAATTGAAAAGTATGCATGAAAAAGAAAGAATAACTCAATAGTATTTCCCCCCTTTTTTGTCATGCATTAAAAAGGGTCAAATCAATAAAACATGTTTGAAGAGTATTTGCAAAATTTTTATGAATCCATAATACACACATTTAATTCACCACAAATAAATGAAAATATATTATAATCAAGAGGTTTAGTAAAAATATCCGCAAATTGAAAATCGGTGGAAACATAATCAATTTCACACCTTTCTCATAATAATCTCTAAGAAAGTGACATAGAATGCCAATGTGCTTTGTCTTACTATGTTGATTTGCATTTTTAGTCATATGAATAGTACTAGTATTATCACAAAATATTTTAATATGGTCATAATGCAAATCATAGTCAAGGAGAGTATGTTTTATCCAAAGGACTTAGGCACAATAAGCCCCGGCCGCAACATACTCCGCCTCAGCGGTTGAGAGGGCTACGGAATTTTGCTTCTTGGAAGACCATAAAATAAGACAATTTCTTAGAAACTGACAGGTTCCACTAGTACTCTTCCTATCCACTCTACAACCCGCATAGTCGGCATCCGAAAAACTCGTCATGAAAAATAGTCCAGTCTTCGGATACCACAAACCCATTCCAATGGTGCCCTTAAGATATCTAATAATGCGTTTTACCGCAATCAAATGAGACACTTTAGGACACGATTGAAATCTAGCACATAAACAAACGCTAAACATAATATCCGGCCTACTAGCCGTTAAATATAATAAACTACCAATCATGTAACGATAGAGTTTAATGTCTATATTTATACGTTGTTCATCCTTGTCAAGTTTTGTTATGGTAGCCATGAGAGTTTTGCTTGCTTAGTCCCTTAAAGTCCAAATTTCTTGATGAGTTCCTTTGTGTACTTGGCTTGATTTATAAAAATCCCATCACACCTTTGCTTGATTTGGAGTCCAACGAAGTAGTTAAGTTCGCCCATCATAGACATCTCAAATTCCTCCTTCATAAATGATTCAAAATCTTTGTAAAAATTTTTATTAGTAGATCCAAATATAATATTATCAACATAAATTTGAACAATAAGAATATCATTTTCAACATGTTTAGTAAAAAAGTGATATCTATTGTTCCTTTAGCAAAACCGTTTGAAATAAGAAATGATGAAAGTCTTTCATACCAAGCTCTAGGAGCTTGTTTTAAACCATATAAAGCTTTGTAGTTTGAAAACAAAATCCGGATGTGTAGGATCAACAAACCCGGGGGGTTGTTCAACATACACCTCCTCTTCAATAAACCCATTTAAAAATGCACTTTTGACATCCATTTGAAAAAGTTTGAAATCTTTATAGGAAGCAAAAGCAAGTGTTATCCGTATGGCTTCAAGCCGTGCTACAGGTGCAAAGGTTTCCTCAAAATCGATGCCTTCAATTTGGGTATAACCTTGGGCCACTAACCTAACTTTATTCCTAACAACATTGCCCGACTCATCCAACTTTTTTCTAAAAATTCATTTAGTGCCAATTGTTGGTCTATCATGGGGTCTAGGGACAAGATGCCAAACTTGGTTACGGTTAGATTGATTGAGCTCCTCTTGCATGACAAGCAACAAATATGAGTCGCCCTCGACTTCGAAGATGTTCTTTGGTTCAAAATGAGAAATAAAAGCATAATGGCAACAAAGATCATGGAGCTTGGAACGAGTAGTTATCCCCTTTGATACATCACTTATAATGAGATCCTTGGGATGATGTGGAGTGAATCTCCAATCCTTTGGAAGAGGTTGAGGTGGCTCCACTTCAACTTCTTGAACTTCACTTTGCACATCCCTTCACTTTGCACATCAATCTTTGGCTTGTCTTCTTGTATAGGTGAGTCCTTCAAGTTATCCTTTCTATGTCTTCACCTAAGGAATCTATTTCTACAATATTCTCAACAAAAACATTAGATTCCTCAAATTTTACATGTATAGATTCTTCAATAGTCATTGTAGATTTATTAAAGACTCTATAAGCTTTACTAGTGTTAAGGTAACCAACAAAAATAGCTTCAAAAGATTTTGCATCATACTAACCTAAATTATGTTTAGTATTTAAAACAAAACATTTACAACCAAAAACTTTAAAATAAGAAATATTTAGTTTTCTTGAATAGTAAATTTCGAAAGAAGTTTTAGAAGTTTTTTTGCAAAAGAAAATCCTATTTGATATGTAACAAGATGTGTTTACGGCCTTGACCCATAGGTATTGAGGGAGACCGCATTCATTTATCAAGTCCTAGCCATTTCTTGTAGTGTTTGATTTTTCCTCTTAACTACTCCATTTTGTTGTGGAGTTCTAGGACAAGATACTTCATATTTAATTTTATGTTCTTCACAGTAAGTAATAAAGGATTAGCTATTGAATTCACCACCTCTATTATCACTCCTTATTCGTAAAATTGAAGAATCTTTTTCCTTCTCAACTCCTTTCCTAAACATTTGAAAATGTGAAAAAGCTTGATTTTTATGTTCTAAAAAGAAAACCCAAGTAAAACGAGAAAAATCATCAACCAATACAAAAGCAAAACGGTTCTCACTTAGACTTTTGGTTTTAATAGGACCAAACAAATCGATATGAATTAACTCCAAAGGTCATGATGTCATGATATTCTTGATGGATTTAAAAGAGGACTTGGTTTGTTTTCTAAGTTGGCACGCATCGCAAATGCTGTCCTTTTCAAATTTCAAATAAGGAATACCTTTCACCGCTTCCTTATTGTTTATTCTAAATAGATGGTCAAAAGATATATGGCCTAGTCTTCTATGCCACAATCAAGAGTCATCATTTAAGGCATTAAATCATGTGGTATTGCATTCCATATTAGACATGTCAATCATGTATACATTGTTTTCATGAAATTCGAAAAGTATACATGCATTAGTTTGTCTATCAAATACATTACAAGCTAAGTCATTAAAAATCACATTAAAACTTTTATCACAAAGTTGACTAACACTCAAGAGATTATGCTTGAGGCCATCAACTAAAGTAACATTTTCAATCATAGATGATGAACCAAGTTTAATGTTACCTATACCAACAATCTTTCCTTTGGAGTCATCTCCGAAGGTGATGGTGCCACCTTCATGATATCTTGATAGGGTTGCAAAGTTGTTGATATCCCATGTCATGTGCCTTGAACAACCACTATCAAGATATCACCACTCCCTACGTCTTTAAGTTTTGGAGTGTACCTACATCATGTAACACAATTGTTGACTTTGGTACCCAATTTTCTGGGGTCCTTTAATGTTAGCATTATGAACCCAAGCATGATTATTTGAGGCATTTATTCTATCAAAATAAAATTTAGCTAAGTGACCCTTTCGGCCACAATAAGTGCATGTATAAATTTTACCATACATAAATGCATGATGAGTGTGAGGAGTGTGAATGCTTGGTTTGTCAACATGTTTAGCATGATGTGAGTGTAAATGTTGTGACTTGTGAGCATGGGTGTGTGTGGCATGAGTTTGTTTATTTGGGGTATGTATCTTAGGAAACATATCCTCCAATCTAAATTTGTCAAATTCATATTTCTTTAAAACTTCTCCTAAAGAGTTAATTTTATTCTTTAGCACAAGCTAATCTTATAAGCATCAAAATCTTTTTGAGTAGAAGTGAGAGTTGAAAACAAATCATCCTTTTCTTTTGTGAGTATGAAAACTTTGTGATTGAGAGTTTCATTTTCCTTTTTCATTTTTAAATATTTCTTTTTAAGAAAATCATAATTATGAGATAATTCTTCAAAAGCTTCTCTTAATTCATCTATAGATAGTTCACAATCGTCAATAGATGATTCGAGGGTTACCTTATTTGTGCTTTCATTTGCCATGAAACACATGTGAGCCGTGTCAACTTCTTCTTCGGATTCACTCTCTGAATCCCAAGTAGTCTTTAAAGCCTTCTTACTGTATGGCTTCTTGAAAGTTGACGGTTTACTCTTATTTTTCGGACACTCCGCAACAATGTGCCCCGGCTTCCGGCAATTGAAGCAAATGATTTTCTTTTCTTCCTTTCCTTGCCATCTTCTTCTATTTTGAAATTTTGCTTTGTTGTACTTTCTCCGAACATTCTTCAGAAGAAGAGAGAGATCTTCATCATCCTCTTCAACATCTTCGTTGGAGTAGGTGGAAGAGCTTTTGAAAGCGATTGTTTTCTTCTTTAGAGGAACCATCTCTTCTCTAGCCTTTCTTTCCATCTCATAGGTCTTGAGGTTCCCAATGAGACCAATAAGCTCCATTTTCTCCTTGTCATTAAGCTCCTTCAAGGTTGTAGCTTTGACTACCCAAGATGGAGGGAGTGCACGAATGATCTTCCTCACCTTTTGATCGTTGTCAATGCCGTCACCTAAGGAAGCAAGCCCGTTAGTTATTTTTTAAAATTTAGTAACCATATCATCAATAGATTCATTTTCTTGCATGATAAAGTTTTCATATTGGGAACGTAAGAGGTCAACTTTAGCCCTCTTTACTTGTGATGTTCCCTTATGAGTGACTAAAAGGTAAGTCTAAATCTCATATGCGAATTTGCAGTGTATGACTCTAGCTATGTCATCATCATTAAGAGCTTGAAGAAAGGTATAGTGTGCCCTAGCATTTGCGTCAAACTCTTTCGTAGCAATATCAGACCAAGTGTCCTCATCGCCAAGGGGTGCGCTAAAAGGTTTAGTCACCGCCTTTGCAACCCAGCTTCCTAAGGATTGCAAAAACACGGTCATCTTAACCTTCCATATGGGAAAGTTAAGGCTATCAAACTTGGGTGGAGTCTTAATACCTTCGGCCATCTTTACTAATGTGTATGAGGATATTATATGAAAAAGATAATTAGCAATTAAGGATCTCTTTAAGGATGTTAAGCCAAGAACCTAGAGACTAAAGTTCTGATACCAATTGAAAAACACCTAGAGGGGGGTGAATGGTGTTATGCTAATCAAATGCACTTTTAAAAACAAGTTCAGATATATAATGCAAGCGGTCACTCAAAACAAGAAATTGAAGCTGAATTTCCCGTGAAGGGTTCTAAAACTTCTCCTCTTTGATTCCTCTAGATTATGAGTTGAGGTGCTTAATTGCTTCCTTATTGATATAAGTATAGACCGAAACTGTAAGAAGATGAATTGAGTGCAATAATGAAAACAAGGCAAGTAGTAGCACAAGTACAAGAATGTAAAACAATAAAGAGCAAAAGAAAATCAATCGCAAACACAAGAGAATTTGTTTCGAGGTTCGAGTCACTGCTCTATGTCCCCGCCTTCACCACTATGAAGGATTTTCACTAAATCCACAAAGGGAACTTCCACCAGGAACCGTGCACCCAAGGGATTACAATTTGTCTACATAAGACCGGAGTACCCAACTCCAACAATACTATCCTCACATAAGAGGAATCACAACTCAAAGGAATACAAGTCACTTGGTGATCTAGAAAGACCACAAACACCCTCTTACAACTTCTTATAGAGTGGAGTATGATTTTTGGCTCAAGAAGTAAAGTGAGAAAAAAATTTCAGTAGTAAGAGTTTAGAAGACTTGAAAACCAGCTGAAAAATTTTGCATTAGAAAGAACTTTAAAATGAAAAACAATGAAACACTTCTTCTCTTGAAAACACTTGAAATTTGGATGTTTTTCTTGTGGAAAACTAAAGACCCATGACCTCTATTTATAGGCATAGGATAGATACCATTCATAAGTGATACCAGTGAAAAACACCTAGAGGGGGGATGAATAGGTGTTAATGCTAATCTAATGATCTTTTTAAACAAGTATGAAAATATGATGCAACGATCGCCCAAAACAAGACTAGAAGCCAAATACCCGGTGAAGGGCTCTGAACCCCTTTCTCGTGATTCCTCTAGATAAGAGTTTGAGGTGCGTATTGCAATCTTGTTGTATGAGAATTGATCGACAATTTAGCAAGGAATGAAATGGATGCAATAATGAAGTGCACACAAGATATATCTCAAGTTAAAAATGAAGAGCAATATCACAAGCTAGAAATGAAGAACAATAAAGAGCAATAAGAAAAACAATCGCAAACACAAAGGATTTGTTTCGAGGTTCGAGCCACCACTCTACTCCCCGCCTTCACCGCCGTGAAGGGTTTCCACTATATCCACCGAGGAATTACAAAGGTCTACCGAAGACCGGAGTACCGAACTCCACCAATTACAATCCTCTACCGAAGAGGGATCTCAACACACGAAGGAACAAGTACCAAGTGATCAACAAGGGATCACAAACTTCTCTTTACAACTTCCTTATAGAATGAGGAGGATATTTTGGCTCAAGAAGTGTAGTGAGAAAACAAACTCAATTGTGAAGAGAAATTGCTTGAAAAACAACTGAAAATAAGTAGCCAAGAATGCACAAAGAGAATTGAGAGCTTTTGAAAATTTTTCTTTCTTTTGGAAACTTAAAAACTAGGTATTTTTTCTTGTCTTTTGCAAGTGACCAATCCCCTGTATTTATAGGGATTAGAGGAGATCAAAACATGATTATAACTAGCTTATTAGGTCAGAAAATAGCCCCCAAAAATTCAGAACTAGCTGCCACACGAATCCCAACCAAATCCAAGGAAGAAATCTCAAAAAACTAGCCGTTATGGCTGCTGGCGGCTGTCGGTCGACCGGCCCGGTCGACCGACAGCCCAATTGGCAAAGTAGCCGTTGGACTCGGTCGACCGGTCGGTCGACCGGCAGCCAAAGAAAATTTTCCCTTTGAACTGTCGGTCGACTGACCCGGTCGACCGACCAAAAACAGAGAGCAAGCTGCTTCCAGTCGGTCGACCGACAGACGTGCACAAAACATGCACGCCCTGACCTCAAGGCTCGGTCGACTGGCCCGGTCGACCGGCCAGGCCTGGAATGAACCGGTCGACCGACATGCCTGAAACAGATTTTTATAGGAAAAATTTTAAACTTTGGAAAATTTTCAGAATAAATTTGTAGGGATATATGATCAAGTATCATGCTAAAAAGGTAGGTATACATGATATAAACAAGATATAAAATTTATAAAAATTTGAGTCATGTATAGTTATCAAGGCATGAACTTAAATCAAATACCAAACATAAAAACCGTATTTTGAAAAGTGTGTGTGTTTTCTTGAGCCAACTTAACACAACCTCATTCTTTAACAAACTAAGTCTTACATAGGTTCTAGGTGACTACAAAGTCTTCAAGTGGGCTTCTCCATATGCGATCTTTGAATAGCTTGATACTTTGAACCCGAAATGAACCAACTTGAGTCAAAACGACCTTCCTTTAGGGAAGAGCACATCATGAATCCTTAGAACCCTGAAACACACTTAAACACTAAAAATGATTAGTACAAATAACTATATATGTTTTGTAATCATCAAAACTCAAAAATTGGTTGATTATAACCTTGGGCCAACAACCAGGTCATTAGGGGTGAGTTTAACCACTTGGAAATAAAAATAGCCGTTAGAACCCATAAAAAACAAAACAGATCCAAAATAGAGCCATTTGTGTCAGTCTGGACAGCTGCCGGTCCACCGGCCGGTCGACCGGCAAGCCACTTGGCAAAGTAGCTGTTGGCTCTGGTCAACCGCCAGGTACTTTAAAAAGAGTTTTTTGAATTACCGGTCAACCGGGCTAGTCGACCGGCACAAACAGAGAGCAAGTGCCATGCAGTTGGTTGACCCGTCGGTCGACCGCAGTTGACGGTCGACCGCCCCGGTCGACCGACAGACGTGCACAACATGCATGTCCACGGCCAAAAGGCCCGGTCAACCAGCCGGTCGACCGAGTTGGCCTGAAACAGTTACAGTCGACCGGCCGGTCGACCGTGATGGCCTGAAATAGGATATAAACAGATTTTTGAACATGGAAAGATTTTAAAATATTTTTCAATGGTTTGAAGTTATGTAGCATAGTATAGGAGATAAAATACATTTTCTAAACTTGATATAAAAATTTGAAAAATTATGAAACATGTATGTTAATCAAACATGCAACAAAACCAATATTACCAAAAACTTGTATTTTTGAAAAGTGTATTTTTTTGTGTGTAACTTCTTGAGCACATATATCATATCCTTACTCTTTAACATACTAAAATCTTACAAGGGTCCAGGGGACTACAAGATCTTTAATCGGGCGTTTTCATTTGCATCGTTGAGTAACTTGAATTCTTGATCCCGTATATAAGTCATCTTGAGTCAACACCACCTTCCTTTAGGGAAGAAGCTTCTTGAATCCTAAGAACCCTGAAATAATCTTAAACACTTAAACTAGATTAGTACAAATAACTATATAAGTTTTGTGAACATCAAAACTCTAAAACTGGGTGATTGTAACCTTGGGCCAACAGCTAGGTGGCCGCGTCGCCTGCGAGCAGCGGCGAGGTGACGGCCTGGGCCCAGGTAGGGAGAGGATGTGAGAGGGAGGTGGATGATGAAATTGTTGGTAGTGGGTGTGGTGGTGATTGGTGGTGGAGAAATTGAATATGGTGGTTGTGGTGGTGGTTGGTTTGGTGGTTGGTGGTAGAGGAAGTGGTGGAGTTGGAGTGATGGTGGTGGTGGATTGGGTGGTGAGGTGGCGGTTGAGGTGGTGAAAATAGTGGGGGAGATGGATGAATTGGTGGTGGGGATATGGAGATGTGGTAATGTTGATGGAGATTGAAGGAGGTGGAAGGAGAAGGAAGTGGTGGTGGCTGTGGTCACCGAAGAAGGGGTCGTCGTGGACTGTCCAGCGATGGTGATGGCCAGTTGGGAGAGGAAGAAAGGAAAAATAGGGAGAGGGAGTTAATTAGAGGAGAAAGAATGGGGGGTAGAGATAGAGAAAGAAGATTGGAGAATGAGAGAGAGGAAAATTTAGAGAGGGAGATGGGGAGGTTAGTTAGATGTGATCTCAGAGAGAGAGAGAGGAGAGGTCAGTTAGATGTGATCTCAGAGAGAGAGAGAGAGAGAGAGAGGTGGTGGCGGCCTAATGAGGAAGAAAAGAAGAGAATTGGAGGAGAAGAAAATAAAATAAAAAAATAATTAATATTATTTAATTGGGTGAAAATTTAACTAGTTCAGAACGGTGCCCAAAAATTCTAAAAAATAGAAAATATTATGCTGAGGAGTAATGTGAAATCGGATTTAAGAAATTTAGCCTGGTTTGCGGATTAAAAAAATCCTGAAATCGATTGGTGATACTAGTCGACATTGGTTTTGCCAGATTTTTGAATAATTCAGAAAAATTCTCAAAATACACTAAAGTAGAAAATATAATCTTGAAAAATAATATGAAAGAAGATTCTTGAAATTAAACTTCATATGTGAATTAAAAATCATAGAGTCAACTATCGGTATCGGTTGATACCGAATTTGAAGATTCTCCAAAATAATCCAGAAAATTTTCATAAAATTCTAAAAAAATCTAAAATATTATAAAATAATATCTGAAACTGAAACTGGTTCAATTTGGCTCCAGAAAGGTCAAATCAAGTACGTACACCGTATCTAGTACTGATACTGTGACACATACATCTAAAACTGGGGGTTACTCTCTCTCCTTCTCCCTCTCTCCTCTCTCTCTCTCTCTCTATATATATATATATATATATATATATATATATAATGAGAAGGAATAAGAAGAAGAGCTTGACTCCGCCCTTCGCTAAGATTCACAAGAAGACCTTGAAGAAGACTCACTACCTTGGCCCTACCTGTGATGGCCCAGACTCAGCTACCAATACCAAGGCTGTTACTCCAACATCTCTTGTCCATTCATAAATTTTGATTTGGTTGTTAGTGTTGTAAGGGATAAACTGGTTTGGTACTTGGGATTCATTTTTCTCATGTACCTTGTACTTCCTGTTTATCATCAATAAAACTTAATTTATCTTTCATATATATATATATATATATATATATATATATATATATATATATATATATATATATATATATATATATAGAGAGAGAGAGAGAGAGAGAGAGAGAGAGAGAGACTTGTGTCATTCTGGAAGGATTCAAGGGTGAATCCTTCCCACTGAAATACCAACATCTGACATTCGAAAACAAGATCTACTTGAATCCTTTCCACTCAAATACCAACATCCGACATTCGAAAACAAGATCTACTCCATTGAAGTTGATCTATATTATTTCAACTATTTATAAACCAAAAATCAAGTATTTTTAAATACTTTTTGCCCATGCATCAAGTAGGAAAAAAACGGACGGCCTTATAGTGAGTTGGTTAGTTTAACGGTGTAGAATATTTGAAACTTAACAAAAATTGGTTTGTAGGGGTTTCTAAATGTTTAAATGATGATCAAATGGCCGGATCCAGAATTTGTTTGTCTAAAGACATAGATCTAACCAACTCATTACTTTCGGCCGTCCATTTTGCGCTGCTTGATGGATGAGCAACAAGTATCCAAAACATTTGATTTTTGTTTTATAGATACTTGAAATAATATAGATCAACTTCAACGGGTGGATCTTGAATTCAAATTTCGGAAGGTTGTGTTTGAGTGGGAAGGATTCGGACTCAAATCCTTCCAGAATGACACAAGTCTCTCTCTCTCTCTCGGGGGGGGGGGGGGGGGGGGGAGAGAAAGAGAGAGAGAGATGCACATCAGCCGCCAGCTGAGAGAGACTCTCTCAGCTGGCAATTCAATATGGTCGTAGTTGACTGCGACATGGTCGTAGTTCTTAAAAATCATATATTTTCAGTGTAATTAGGACTGGGACCATGGTAGCAATTCTCAGAAAAATACTGCGACCATGGTCGAAAAGACTGAGAGCATAGTCATAGTCCTCAGAAAACACTGCTATCATGATAGCAGTCCTCAAAAAAAATACTGCGCTTTGATCACATTCCTCATAAAAAACTACTACCGTGATAGCAGCGCTCAAAATTGTGGCTGAAATTCAGCCACGTCGTACCAGCTGAGAGAGTCTCTCTCAGCTGGCGGCTGTGTGTGTGTGTCTATATGTGTGTGTGTGTGTGTGTGTGTGTGTGTGTGTGTGTGTGTGTGTACATATGTATGTATGTATACATATGTATGTATGTATATATATAATGAGAAGGAAGGCCAAATGACCCCTACTATCGTCCAATCGTCCTACAACTAGTCCTATACTACTCCACTGCGGAGGTAAGTCCTAACTAGGTTTAGAAGTAGTTACTTTTTATTTCTTTATGGAGCATTATTCTACCTCAAGCTTCGTTAACTTGAAAGTCGGAGGGTTTTAGCTCGCGTGATGTGATGTGAAGATTAGCTCACTAAGTTGCAAGGTGGACCTCGGCTTGCACTGCGCTCCTCTACTCACCCCATCTAACCAAGCCCAATAGCCCACCTAAAAGCCACAAACCAAATTTGCTAAAATCACCATTGAAATCTTGGATCTAATTATATTTAGGCACTTGATTTTCTTCTTTTTGTTATTTCATTTGAAACTAAACTCATCTTTGTTTCTAACCATATACCTCTTTACCTTGCTCAACTGAATTCGAGACACAAAATCAACAATAACAATGTTTGCAACTTGCAATATTCAGTTAAAAAAAAAAAAATCCAAAATTGATGCACCAAGTTGAAAAGTTATTGTCAATAAAAATTACAAGGCAATGTACCTTACAATCTACTCTGTAATGAGAAAAGTGCAAGAAAAAGAAAGTCAATCTCTTTCATACAATATTCTTGATGGACCGTATTTTTTAGATTTAGCATATACATATTATAAGAGAGTCAATCTCGCGTTGACATGTAGTGTCTGAATTAAGGGGTACAAAACTTTAAAGTCTTTAGACTTCTAATAGTATTATAAGAGGGTCAATCCCACTTGTTAACCCGGGATTGACCCTCTTATAATACGTGTGTGTGGCTCACACACATGAACCTTTTTGGTAGTTCTTTCCTCTTTTTTATTTCTAAGGCCTACTATTTTTTCTTGTTTTTCCTTCTTTTTTTGATAGTTGGCCCATGGCTTACATCAGCCAGAACATGATTTTGGAGTCTAATTATTTACGTATGTGTCTCTGTTTTGTAAAGTAAGAAAGAATGAAGAAGTGGGATTCGTATGAGAAGAAAAGCATTGAACTTCTTGTCACATTGCAAATAAATAAATAAATTAAAATTTGAATAGAATTTGAGCCTGTCCCTTCTTCCATAATTTTTTTATTAATTCTTCAGAAGAAAACACAACTGAATAGAGAACTCCCTGTTAGGGTAAAAAAAAAAAAAACATTTTCAGTGGCAGAATTTGCATCTCAGAATATTCAACATGACAATCTTTTCATAAATATGGTGTCCAATAATAATTCATCCCAATATGAGGCAACGAATTTGGCAACAGCTGTAATATGTTCAAGGAGGCAGAAAAAGCATCAACGATCAAACAAACATAAATATTTTCACAGGACAGATAACTACAAACCAACTGTTGGCATCATTACTTTACAAGAACAAGAAGTGTAAAGTGCAACACACATGTTGCACTTGAATAACACAGGAACAATACATGTAAAAGTTGTAACTGATGCATGTAAAGAACTACAACAAGATCTCGAGATATAACCAGTGCCCGTGATCCCAAATAATCGAAAGTAGGGCAGTGCAGATCATCTGGGCCAACTGTCGCTTTCGCTTCCGTGGCGTGCCCACGATCGATGCAGACTTGCATAGGTTTTCATCCCTGAGAGCATCAAAAACAAACAGACCCATGCCATTTATGCCCATGACAAAGTTGGTGTCTCCCCACTCTTGAGTTATTGAAGAGTGGTGGGGGTGAGAATTAGAATCTGGGAGCTGCACTCAGCTTTCCCTTGCGCAGCGAGTATTGTTGCACAGAGGAGCGCGGACCGTTTCTTAAGACCAACTCCAGAAGGGAGACGGGAATGCAGAAAACGCCATCATTTCCCTCCACTTCCGATGATCGCGCTCTGCAATTCAAAAAGAAAGGAAATGGCAGTAGGAAATTCATAACAGCATATATCCAGTTTAGCCTTGTGTTTGCCTTTTGTTTAATTTCCTCAGCTGATGACTGACTTTCATCCAAAATCTTTGATACCATGCATACTGAAAATTTTCCATGTATTTAAAACCACAAGTGAGATTCAGTGATTAGACAAACCTGCACGAACTCATGTTTCTCACTGTGCATCTTAACTAGGCTTTAGTCTTTTACCAAATGTAGTAACATACCTGGTAAACAACACTGAATTATATTTAGTGGTGCATGGCACAAATGGTAAAGGAAGGATTCACAATTTTGGGACACCATAGTTTGAATCTTGGAAGGAGAATAGTGCACCTGATTGTCAAAAAAACAACACAATCTTTCTAGAAAGAATAAAATGTGACCTAAGCAAAATGTTTTCACTAATTTGGAAGGGAAATTGGGAACTAGGGCTGTAAACGGAGCAGATACGGCTACTGCTGTATTTGTATTTGTATTTGTTTTCTTGTAGTATATATAGATACAAAGGGGATATCATTAAAAACAAATTCAGACTCAGACCTAATATATATACAAGAGGATATTAATATTGTTGTTACAATTTCAGTCCTTTCTTATCTTAAAGTACGAGGAATGTAAGGATTCACCTAATGTATATAATACCGAATATACGTTCATCTATATTAATTAGGACATGTTTCTGATATATATTGGATTATTTAGATATTTATTTAGTTATTTGGATATTTCAATGGTATAGCACTATCCACATCTGTATGATACTTTATAATGACTGATATTGGAGACCGATTTGCGAGGATATGGACAAGAAACTGGATTTGGATCAGATTATATTTATTTGTTTACATCCCAGATTGCTATTAATTTGACTAGAATATGTAGTATCAAGTCAAGATTATCAGATGTTATGAGCGACAAATGGACATAGAAGATTAGCGTATTGCAATATGCAAGTCAGAGAAAAATCTAAGACATAATTTACGAGTTATGCTAGTCCACCCAAGTTCTACAATTCAAATCTAACTCAAGGGTCTACAACATTTGGGGCAATGAGCAATATTCAGGGTAGAACCCACACGTCATACTCTTGAGTTAGATTTGAGTTAGAAAAGCATTGTTCTGTAAGGAAAACTATTCTGGGTCACCATGAGTCCATGACGTGCAACGTGGTATACATTCAGCTCCTTCAGAAGAAAGAATGCCTGAATAGTTTCATGGAAAAACCTTGAAGTGGAAAAAACACTGAATAAAGGATGGTTAGCATTTCAAAAGAGAATATCAGATGTAAAAATGTGAAAGAAAGTTAAATAAAGTGGATGGTAAATGATGGAATAAAGCTAGCTGTTCATGTGTACAATAAGTGAATACTAGGCACAGGGGAAGAGATTTGAGATATCAAACAAAAAAGAGCATGAGATTAACTTGCTCATTGAGAGAAGAATTAAAATTTTATCTTTATACACATAAACAAGATTAGACAGCTGGTTACATAACAGATTTTTGTCATACTATAATTTAAAAGTCAACACAGGAAAAGATAACAAGGGACTGCAATCAAAATTAAATGTTAATCAAGGGAAATTTTGATTTCACCAATTTCAGCATCAGTATTGTTCACCATGAAGGCAGCAAATCTTTTTACCAGAAGGTGCCATAGACAACAAAGGTTGTGGAGTCAGCGAATTAACATCCCAAAGACTAACAGCATCAGTTTCTGCCACAATCACCTTCCCCCGACTTCTCCACTGCAGAGGGCTCGAATATTCCATTCCGACCACTGGACTATTCACATCCCACCTCGTTACAAGTTCCCCATCACAAATATCATAAGCACTGACATTCTTCTGCCCACCAGCCGTGGAGATCAAGAGTGGTCCGCATGGCCTATACCACCATTGTCGCCTTCCAACAGATGGCATTGTGCATGAAGCACTTCTTCGGAATAATCCTGTATTAGTTAGAGGAGCAAGAGCTGTCCGAGATGATGACAGTAAGAAGGAATTTGGGGGTCCGTCCTCAAACTCGAAATGCTTGACTGTTTTTTGTGTAGAAATCCCATGAACAGAAGCCGGATTCCAATGCATTCCCAGCTGATGCAGCCACAACAAACCTCCCAGAGCACCCATCAGCACCAGTGGCACGAATTAACCAGCAGTCTCCCCTTATTTGATGCTCCTTCTGGGGCCTGATATATACAAATGATGCAGAACACAGTTAACCCATGTAATCAAGAGAAACTAGGAATACGACATTATATGTGTGTGTCCGCCCGCTCTCACAAGCATGTGTTTGGGTGGGTTTGGGGCAAACAAACTTAAAATTTTCGAATGAAGTAAAACAAATCTATTTTTTAAAAATTATAACTCTGCGTATAGCTCAATTAAAACTCAAAATTGCAATTTTATTTTCTTTCTTCTAGTCATTTTATATGCTGCTGTAACTGAACAAGGCGTATCATTTTTGGTAACTGTTAAGTGTGAGAGACGGCATTCTTTGTCCTCAACTTTTAAGTGAATGAAAAGGAAAGAGTAACTCTAATTAGCAATGTAGCAGGTGATAATGGTTGAGGAGGCTTAGAAAAAGCATATACATATACATACTATTGTAAGAGATCTAGGGAAAAAAATTATTTAGTAACAACTAGTTTATAAAAATTAGATTACTTTTATTGAAGTCCCTGCCACTGCACCAAAACTCTAAATTAAAATGAGGGTTAAGGTATTTATATTTTAACACGCCCCCACAAGTTGAGTGGTCTTTTTATGGTCCGAAACCTGGTCTTTTCGCGGTAGCAGTATTTTTTGTTTTAAGTTCATTTTTTAAATGCGCGCCCGATGAGAATTGAACCGAGCTATTCTGATACCATATTACAGTCTCTGCCACCACACCAAAACTCCAAAGTTGAAGTGACAGTTAAGGTATTTATATTTTAACAACTATAAATTAGAGAGTTATCAAACTTTGGAGGGGCTATTATAGAAAGTACAATCTATTATTAGTAATTGTAGTCTTTTATGGTATGCATGTATTAATGAAATTCATAATTTCTTTTTCAAAGTATAATACTATAATCTATTATCAGAAATTACATACTTTATAGTATCCATGTGTTAATGGAAAAACACATATTTCCTGATACATGCATAGTTATAATACCTACACCCCATATGAATACATGAGTGCATTGAAATAGCATTTAGACTTAGAAAAAGACATAAAAAAATTCTAAGACAATCAGATGTGACCAATATGTTCAATTAATGATGGATATAAATTAATCAGAGAAGGAATTCTTTCTGCGATTTAAATATATAGAAACCAAATCATATTAGACATAATTCATGGGAAATTAAACACATAAAACGAGAACTAAACAAAAATAGGCAGTCGTTGATGAACTCCAGAGGGTTATGCCTTCTCCTTGAACATATAATGCTCTAAATTTGTGCCCAGTCCATAAAACATTGTAAACTTATATTATATATACCTTATATAAACACATGCATGGACATAGGCACTATATAAAATCCTAGAAGCAGAAGTATTTATCATGAATAGGAAAAATAAAATACCTTAGTATTGATGAATGTACAGACAAAAGGAAAATTGAAGTTACCAAAGTGTTTTCAGAGTGTGTGTGTGTGTGTGTGCGCGCGCGCGCGTGTGTGTGAAAATAAAAGACTAGAACCAGATTCAAGTAGTTTCCAACTGCAAAAGGTTGGGAACAAAATGAAAGACAACAGGCTCGGTACCTCAGAGTTTGCAATGTCATAGTATCATTGTGAGTTAGAAGAACAGCTCCCCCCTCAGAGACAAACCATCCTCCAGTTGAGGATTTGCGAGCAATTTCAAATGTCTGACTCTTAAAAGAATCCTCTGCCTCCTCAAACACCATCATTCCAGGCTTGTTCTCTTGATCATCAAAATCATCAAGCTTCTCACTTGCCATCAGTCCAATCTCATTGCACTGCAAACTAGCCACCATCCTTGATTCAAAACTAACCCCTGAAGTCATGCTCTCCGTGCCTGTCTCCCGAATTCCAGTCAGCTCTGCCTTGAAAACTTTACAATCCTTCTTCAAGTCATGTTGATCTGTATTTAAAGAAGCTAAGAAGTCTAATGCAATGGGGTTTTCAGCAATTGGGCTCATAGAACCTTTAGGCTTTGACAAGTCAGGTTTACAATCTGATGCCATTCGGTTCAGTTTCTGATGAGGAAAAAACCTTGCTTCCAACTCCTCAAGATTCAATCCCTTGCCATTTGAATTTTGACCCGTCAAATTTTGAGCTTGCAAGCTGTGGTCTTTCATAATTTCAGACAGACCCAACTCAGTTCGTTCTCCATTCATCACACAACTGACTGCATTCTCAATTCCAGAGATCTTTTTCTGAATATCAGAAAGAATTAACTTTGATTCTGCCTGATTATTATTGATATCCAACATCTCTTTGGTTCTTTTAATATCAGAAGCAATTCTCTGTACTCTACCTTCTAAAGCAGCAAGCTTTTCATGAAATTTGCTTGGATACTTGCTCGAACAGCATTCTCACTGGAATTCTCAAAACTTCGCTGCAACCCAACTTTTTTTCTTTTAATTCACTACTAATCATAGATAAATAAGAAGAAGAAGAAGACTTATTTGTGCAAAGACAAGATACCATTAGCTATGACTCTTGGTTGTATATATATACACATATTGGTCACATGTTTCACTGATTTAGGCGATACAATAGGAAAACATTGACTGAGAGAAAGAATAGAAAAATATTGACTGAGAGAAAGAATGAGAAACACATGGTGCATGAATCCCATGAGTCTCATGTGTTCCTATCCCTGTTTTAAATATCAGCCGAGTCGGCCGAGATATCAGCCGATTTCTCCTTTTTTGCCTGCTGCCGATACAATATGGGGAAATCATTCGCCATATCATTTGCAGCAAAAAACAGCCGATATTTGAAATATCGGCCGATAAGTCGCCCGATATCGGCCGATAAATTGCCTGATATATCGCTCGACATAGAATAGCTTATTTATTACACGATTGCGTGCAAATGTACATTATTTTTTACTGTCTTTACATGCATATTACATTATTTTTATTAAGTAGATGATATCTACGACACTAAACTAACTTTTAGTTATCAATATTTCATTATATATAGTGTCTGATATGAACGCCCGATATGCGCGCGTGTCCCCGATATCTCCCCCGATATCCCCTATCCGATACGAAAAATCCGTATTCGATACGATCCCGATATCCGATATTTAGAACCTTGGTTCCTATAATCATGGAGAGATTTTAGAATCTGGTTGATTTCATGAGGGGTGTCTTTCACATGGATCACATGTTTCACATGAGTCACATGTTGTCATTGATATCTCTAACACTCCCCCGCAAGCGAAGCGGGTTCGAAAGAACCGAGAGCTTGTTCTTCAGCATAGAAAATCTGAATGAGCTCAAAGGCTTAGTAAGGATGTCTGCTTTAGTGCTGACAAACCGAACATACAGGACTCCATTGGCGACATAGTCCCTCACAAAATGAATGTCGATCTTAACATGTTTGGTGCGGGAGTAACGAATAGGATTGATCGAGATATATGTTGCACCGAGGTTGTCACAGAGAACTATTGGGGGAGATTGCGGAACTCCAAACTCACGAAGTAATGACTGCAACCGAACGACCTCTGCTGCAGCATTAGTCACGCCCCTATACTCTGCCTCAGTGCTAAGTCGTGCCCCAGTGTACTGCTTCTTCGAGCTCCAAGAAATGAGATTTGAACCAAGAAAGACATAATAGCCACTGGTAGATTTTCGATCATCGATCGATCCTGCCCAATCTGCATCGGTGTAAGCAGTAAGCTGTACAGAAGAATGACGATCGAGAGAAAGGCCACGTTGAATGGTATATTTGAGGTAACGGAGGATCCGTTTTACAGCGCTCCAATGCTCATCGGTTGGAGCATGCATGAACTGAGCGACCTTGTTCACTGAGAAAGCAATATCGGGTCTAATAAAGCTTAAGTATTGTAGAGCCTCAACAGTATTTCGATAGACAAAGGGGTCAGAGAGAGACTTGCCAACAATCTTGGATAGCTTACAGGAAGTGGCCATAGACGAGCTGACAGGCTTGACACCATCCATCTTGAGTCGGAGAAGCAAGTCACGGATGTACTTCTGTTGAGAAAGAAATAGACCTGAGGGTGTACGATGACACTCTACTCCCAAGAAATAGTGCAGTGGGCCGAGGTCTTTTAATGAGAACTCCCGGCCTAGTTCTTGAATAAGATGAGTGACAGCCCGTGAGTCATTGCCTGTGATGATGATGTCGTCCACATAGATAAGAACCAGAAGATCTCTCCCGACCCATCAGAGGAAGAGAGACGTGTCGAACTTGGAGCCCATAAAACTCAATGTGACTAGATAACTGCTGAGGCGAGAAAACCAGGCCCGTGGAGCCTGTTTGAGGCCATAGATACTGCGGTGAATCTTGCATACATGATTGGGATAAGCGGAATTAATGAACCCCGAAGGTTGATCCATGTAGACCGTCTCAGTAAGAAAACCCTGCAAAAATGCATTATTCACATCCAACTGTCAAATAAACCATCCCTTAAAGAAAGCCAGACTACACACGGTACGGACAGTGGTCGGTTTGATGACCGGACTGAATGTCTCACCATAGTCTAATCCTGATTGTTGATGAAAACCCTTGACCACCAGGCGGGCCTTATACCTATTAACAGAACCATCAGATTTATGTTTTAACTTGAAAACTCATTTACAACCAACCAGATTCATGGTAGTGTGATATGGCATAAGGAACAAGGTTTTATTCTTAAGCAAGGCATTCATCTCAGTGTCCATTGCTTGGCGCCACTTGGAATCTTTAGAAGCTTGCATGAAACATGTGGGTTCGACAGGAGTGGTGGCCAAGTCAGCCATGAGACAGGTAGGCATGGGATACCGGGTGGCTAGCCAGACTATTGGTGCTCTGGTGTTATCATGTGTTCTGGTGACCATATGGTGGGTCCTCGTAAGAGGGGGACTGGGAGAGCCTAAGGATGAGGACGAGGAGGGCTCATCGACGGGTGCTGGTGGAGGTGGTGGAGAAGGAGTATGTGATGGAGGTGGTAGTGGAGGAGGAGAAGAGTCAATGGTGGGGCCCGCATGAGAAGAGGGGACTGGAACAATGGAAGGTAACAGAGGCATGGAGATGGGGATCGGTGGTGAAGGAGTGGGAGTAGGGGGAGAGGGCAGAGGAGAATGGAAAGAAAAGGAAGATTCGTCGAACACATCCTGAGAGATGTAAATACGACTAGAGGGGACATGCAAACATTGATAACCTTTATGCAAATCCGAGTAACCTACGAAGACAAATTGACTGGACCGAAAACTAAACTTATGAGTTTGGTATGGACGCAGATGAGGGTAGCAAGCACAACCAAAATTCGCAAGGAAAGGTAGTCAGGTGTTTATGAAATAATTTTTGATAGGGAGATAGATTATGGAAGACGGGGGTGGACATTCTATTGATGAGAAATGAGGCAGTTTGGAAAGCATAAGGCCAGTAATGAAATGAAACATTTGACCGAGCCAGAAGAGTAAGGCCGGTCTCGACAAGATGGCGGTGCTTTCTTTCTGCGGTGCCGTTTTGGGCACTAATGTGTGGACAGGATGAGCGATGAGCAATACCCTAAGAAGACAAGTAAGATTTAAATTTGATGAACTCGCCACCACCATCAATTTGGATTGCTTTAATGGAACGCCTAAAAAAAATTTCCACATGAATTTTGAACTCAAAAAAAATGAAGAAAGTATCACTTTTATTTATTAAAGGATAAAGCCAAACATACTTGCTGTAGTGATCTACAAAGCTAATATAATAGCGATAACCACTTACAGCGGACATAGGAGACAGACCCCATAGATCGGAGTGAATAAGCTCTAAAGGAGCAGTAGCAATCGTGGAAGATGATGAAAAAGGAAGACGGTGACTTTTCCCTTGCTGACAGGGGATGCAGAGAGGGGTACCAGCACGATCAGTGAGGAAAGGAATCTGATGCTGAGATAAAATACTGGAGACAATTCTGGTGGAGGGATGACCTAGGCGCTCATGCCAGACGGAGGAAGATGCACGCTCACCGAGAAGAGCCTGAGGAGAGGCGGTGAAGTTATGATTCCTCAGGGAGAAGACATACAGATACAGATCATCCTTAAGTTGTCCCCGCAGTAGAGTTTTCCGAGTGGAGAGATCCTTGATAAAATAAGAGTCAGGGTGAAATTCAAGAAGGACTTTATTATCAACATTAAATTGACTAACAGACAAGTTTTTGGTGATATCAGGAATATGTAAAAGGTTTTTCAAGACAAAGGAAGAAACAGGAGAACACAATAAAGAAGCACCAGTAGCTCGGATAGGCAAAGCTGTCCCGTTACCCATGCGAACTCTGTCGGGTCCTTAATATTCAGAGTGAACCGCCAGATTCGCAATGAGTGGCTCCAGAGTCAACATACCAGTTGGGATCGACTGGACTATTCCTATAAAGAGTGGAGAAGAGCAGTTGGGCTAGCCGAATCATCATAACGATTGTAACATTGGTTAGCATAATGGCCAAAACGATTGCAGATCTGGCATTGAGGTCGGCCACCGGTGGACTGATGTGATGGTAAGAAGGAACGTCCACGACCACGACCGCGCTCCCTGTCTCGGCCACGTCCACGAACACGGAAAAAAGATGGAGCTGGATGGTAGGTTGGAGTGCGGGAAACAGTATGAACTGCAGGAGAAGGGGAGATGAGGGTTGTGGAGTCTGGTGAAGTGATAGCACGCCCATGATAAATCTCCTGGCTAAGCATGAGGCCGGTGAGTTCTTCTGACATTACAGGGTCGACTCGTGTGTTGATGGAGGTGACGAACGAGTTATATTCGGGAGACAGACCACTGAGCAAGTTAGAGACGAGGTCGGAGTTGGCAACTGGATTAGCCACTGCCGCCAGTTTGTCCACGATGGACTTGACAGACTAGATGTACTCTGACATAGAAGAGGTGCCCATCTTGACGGTGTGCAGCTGATATTTGAGTTGTTGCACTCTAACTCTAGAGGGTGACGCAAAAATTCGCTCCAGAGAGCACCACACATCACGAGATGTGGTGAGACCGATGACATGAGTAAGAACAGCCTCAATGAGCGAGGAGATAAGCCAACATAAGAGCATCTAATCAAGCTTGATCCAGTGATGTATTCTGAATTGATGGTGGGCTGAGCATCCTTCTCGGTAGAAGGAAAAAACCGGACCGGGCACGGAGAGGTTCCGTCGACGAGGCCTTCGAGATCGTGGAGATTGAGAAGAGGAAGGAACTGGGAACGCCACAGCAGATAGTTTCCCTTGTCGAGTTTGACATTTAGAAAGTAAGTGATGTTGGGATTCGGAGTAACCATAGATGCAAGTGTTTGGATGGAGGTGAGGAAAGATGAAGAGGAAATACTCGACATGGTAAAGGGGTTGCTCTGATACCAAGATAAATAAGAAGAAGAAGACTTATTTGTGCAAAGACAAGATACGATTAGCTATGGTTCTTGATTGTATATATATACACATATTGGTCACATGTTTACACTGATTTACGAGATACAATAAGAAAACATTAAGAGAGAGAAAGAATAGAAAAATATTGATTGAGAGAAAAAATGAGAAACACATAGTACATGAATACCATGAGACATGTGTTCTTATAATCATGGAGAGATTTTAGGAAAGGTGTCTTTCACATGGATCACATGTTTCACATGAGTCACGTGTTGTCATTGATATCTCTAACAGTCATAATCTTTTTAACTTAATAAAATCGCTAATAGGTTTCTTGGATGGCTTCGCTTTATTTGTTTCATAAAAAAACCCTAACAACATTATAAGTTTTCAAATCAAAAGATTTGGAATCTGCGACTAAAGAATCCTCATTTTTACCCACTTCTGCAGTGAATTTGGGAGCTAATTCAGCTGAAACCCTAGAATCCACACCATTATTCCGATCCTTTCCTCCAATTTTCCCCTAATTGACATCCAGAGTGCTCCTCCTCAATAAATTAGGCTTCAAGTGGCCATCTTTCCCCTTCTTCCCTCGCTGGCACCCCTCCAGAGCCTTAACCCTAGATCCCAAATCTTTACTATCCAGGGTTCCTGAAGCCCTAGTGTTAAGATCCGATAGGTTTGGGGACTTACCTCTCGGGATCGACGACGCCGACCACCAGACGCCGGGAACGGCCGGAGGATCCCGGCGAGCAACGGCGGACATGGCTGCGGGGTTCTCCTTTCCGGTGGCAATCGGAGTCTTTCGACTGACTGATTTGGCCTTTGGGATGTCGTCTGTGAGGGATTTTTGGGGCTTGGACGCCATTATTTTGCCGCCGCCGCCGCCCCTCGTTCTTTGAGACAAGCGGACATTTTTTTCCCCTTTTCGAGAGTTTAGGGTTAGTGATTAGGGTTTTAGTTTAAGGAAGAAGACGGAAGCTTCTGTGGTCTGAGGTGAGATTTGGGGTGTTGAGATTGAGCATTGTGAATTTCAATTGAGATTTGAGAGATAAAAGTAGCAGGAAAATTTTTGCTTTTGAACAAATTTGGGGACAAAGAGAAAGCGAAAAGTCGCACGTCAGCGCGACAGTAGAGTGAGCAGTTTGAGGGACCCATATATATGTTCTGCTTTTCTGGTCGAGATTTAATGAACCCTTTAGAACACGATCCACCAAGTGCTAAGGCATGCAAAGGTTGCCACGCCATGAAATAAAGGCTAAAGCGGAATCCTTGCATGCCTTGCGTGGCCAAACTACATGGTGGACTAAGTTCTGCATGGTCCACCAAATCTGAACTCTTCCCTAATTTTTCTGAAAAAAAGTAATTCCATACCTAATTTTCACCTAATTTTGAACAGAATTTTGATATAAAAGAACTTTTGCAACCATAAGTTTGGTTGTCATAAGTCGTAAGTCGCAAACTCTTTACACTTGTAAGTGAGTTAGATACAAGTAAGTTTTATGGTATTTGATTGGTAATGTAAATTGCAAGTCGAAAAGTGTATTATGTTTTGCATTGTTTGGTTGTCGTAGTTTGTAAGTCGTAAGTGAAAAAATTGACCACAAAATTAAATATTTAGATATTTTTAAAAAAATAATTAAGAATATAATTAAAAAATCAAGAAAATTAATGTAAGAATAATAAATATAACTAAATATCTTAAATATTAAATATTAAATATTAAATAAATTAAATTAAATTAAATATTAAATAATTAAACATAAATAAATATTAAATAAATAAATAAAATGTTATTAAATTTATTAAATAATTAATATTAAATAATTAAATATAAATATACATTTATTAAAAATATAATATATTAAATAATGAAAATTAAAAAATAGTAAATATTAAAAATTAAATATATAAAATATTAGAAATTAAGAAAATTATTTAATAATTAAAACTTATTAAATTTATATTAAATATTACTAATCTATGAATAAAGTAAGAATTAAATTAAGTGGAATACATTGTATTAATTTAGTAATAAAAAAGATTCTAATATTAAAAAGTATAGAATTATTAATAAAAACTTTAATCTAATAATTAAAAAAATTTCTTAATCTAAAAAGATTAATCTAATAATAAAAAATATTAATCTAATTACAATTAGTTGTCAGCAAAACAAATTTGTATTACCACAAAATTAAATATTTGTACTACAAGTAGGCTGTAAATAGAATTTACATGACCATAAAATTAATTGTTTGTGTTGCAAGTGGATCGTAGTTGAGATGCAAGTGCATTTTACGACTTACGGTCTAAACAAACGTCGTAAGTTGTAAGTCGCAAGTGGCACTTGCGACTTACAGCCTTTCATGGTTAAACAACACACCCCATGTGGGAATTAAATCCATTTCGAAATTAGAGTATCAGGAACCATTTTCTTTGTGTTTCCTTTTTAAGAACAGCCGTAACTCAAACTTAGGATAAGAATCTGCTCCCAACCCTTTGACTTTGTTTAGTTACAAAAGTTAGAAGAGTAAGAGTGTAATATTGTCACGCTCCGCTTCCCAAAATACGCTGGAGCGGAATCGCGACGAAGGTCGGCGACGTATATACGCGAGGAAAATACCCCACGGATACACGCTAAGCCTAAATTAACCTGAACAAGCTATAAATCTAAACCATAATAATCATCGATCACTGCAATAATACATATCCATGACAATCACAATGATAGTAGATGAATAATGACAAAAAAATGGCAGCTGAAAGCGATAAAGGGAAAATCATGAAAGTAACAGGAATATAACAGAAATGAGGATACCAGAACAGAGAGGGACTCAAGCTCCTCGCATAATGGACGGTCTCATCGAACACCTGCACAATAGAACAATCATCCAATATCTGGACGTGCAAATCCAGGGTCGTCAGAACGCGACCATGGTGAGTGTGTGTGTAAAAGAGAAAAGCTCGTGCAGAAGAACAATGTGCATAAATACTAGTAAGAACAACTGCATATATAACCGACTGAAAAACAAGATACATAACAGAACTGTAATATACATGATAACAATATGAATAAAGATAGACGACAACTGTCACAATAGTAAACAAGCAACTGATGGCAAAATATGCAACCTATCACATGTCACTAGGCTGGTATCCAAGTCTGGTCATAAATCTGGTCCTGGTTACAATCATGGGTCTATCATAATGATATAAATAGATATACAATCAGGTGATTACAGTCAGTCACAAAGTATCAACAGTTTATTATTAATTATGTCAGCGAACACCAATTGTCACACGTAATAGACGCATCCCATACTACGCTTACCACACATGCCAATCGATGCCCTAAATTATTGAAATTGATCGGTTGAAGACATTGTCCATGCTTTAGGTGGGTCCTGTACATACCCGGGACCACGGCCCAGATGCCTGGCGCTGAACCAGGCCCTACCGCCAGGTAGTCAGTAACAGTACTCACAGTATCACTGTGGAACAGTAAACTCACAGTAACACTGTGGAACAGTAAACAGATGGGATGTCAGTCATCCCCCGGAACCCTACAGTGGAACCGTAAGTCGACTGCGCAACCTGTATCCTAGGTCCACCCAAAATACAGACGCTGTCTTCTCCATCAATTTCCCCAATCCCGGTGTAAGTTGTTCAATTTTCATTATTATTCATTCAATTCAGTAAACCAGTCCATGTCCATATTATCTAGAACACTGGGACAATATGGTGACAGTAACAATAACAGTACAGTAACAGTCAATCAGTAACCGTATACACGGTGAACAATATCAGTAACAGTGAACAGTAACGGTAACCGTGTATACGATGAACAATAGGACTGTACCGGGGTTACGGTCAAACAATAATTTCCCAGTAACTTCAATAACATAGATTTATACAATAGCTATTCCAAATACTGTTCAATAGACAGTCTAATGTAGAACCAGTCAATATCTCGTATGCCTGCACTGCGTATAACAATAGCTGATACAAATATCTACCAACTCATATAAACTCTGAACACAGAATATGATCACCAACAAATAGTCTCACCAATAACTGATAAACTGATAATCGCTATCTGATAGCTCTGAAGTACAAGATCACTAACATCGAATAGATCACCATCATAATAACTCAATCTCTATTAACTGATGTAATCAATATCTATACATGAAGCACATGGCATGTCCTCGAGATCAACAAGTCAATGGATGCCGAAATCATATCTAAAGACGAAACATCCTCAAAGAACCGCAATCTAAAATAAGTCCACTCATAAGTCAATACTAACAGCTCATCCTTACTCAAATGATATAATCAGTTGAAACATCTAGGAGCCCTTACTTCTAATAATCCAAAACCAATATGATATCACATACGAAGTCCAAGGTAAGATATCCACCCATCTGGTCACAATCTAACAAAATCAGTCACATCTAATTACTGATCAATATCCAATGTAAATAACATAAATCCCAGTTCGACTCGAACTCCAACTAACTCCATATTCTGATCCAAACATCAAGTGATCCAATTTCTTAGTAAAGTAACATCATATCAAATCCATCATCAATATCCAAATGAATCATCACCTAAGTTATTTCCAATGAAAGAATAACAAGTCTGGAAAGTACTCTATATGAAATATATAATCTGTCCTCAAATATCTGAATAAATTCTTAACTGAATTATCACCAAGTAAGGAATATTAAGTTTGATAATTGTTCAGATAAATTGTAGATAGTAAACCTCAATATTGAACTAATCCAACATAAGCTCAATCTAGTATACAGTCCAAGTTCCTTTACAATTAGTCCCAATCTGAAACAGTAATCATCTATTCATGAAATGATATAACTCTAATATCTCAATGTCCATATACAAGATCCACATATATCTGATGCTCAACTATATACTTAATCTATCCAATCAATAGGTCGAGTCAAGTCACAGTCTAAAGGTATATCAAACTAAGCCCAAGCCAACAGGGACAAATTACCAACACATGAAATAACGCTAATACAAGCAAATAACAACTACATGAATAAAGTGGACAATCGTAGATGTTTAATGAAGCGGTACAAGTAATCAAACTGACAAAATATAACGGAAAGTCACATGAAATGATAAGATCAACATGTAAGGCATACCGACAACGGTAAATACACAAAAACGAACATTCACATAAAATGACGAGGTTTCGGATCCGAATCGCCGTCTGGTCTTCACTGCACGAGCCGGCACTGATCTACGGATCATCCTATGCATCGGTCTTCGAATCTCCTGTGTGTCGGGTCCACAACGACACGAATCCGAATCGTATCCGGGTCTCCTGCAACAGGTCTGGATCTCACCCAACGGATCCGAAATGCTGTAACACACAACCAATATATACAAATAAATATAGATGCACGCTAAATACCCACACGTGCATACGGATACATACGCGTATACCCCTACACGTACATATACAAGCATACACATACATACATACATGCACACTTAAATAAATACCAACACATATTATTATAAGTACATACACTTAATTAAATGACATACCCATCTACACAAATAAATAGAAACCCATGCATATAAATCATGCATACATATCCAATTTAATAAATACCTATACATTAATCACTAAACTATACACATAAATGCTTAAGGAATAAATTCATGCAAATATATGTACCATGCATAAATACATGCATATACATGCAAGCACCAACATCCCACTCACGCACAAACCAACACATATAAATGAACTTTCAAATATTTACAATATTGCCATCATACAATAAAATGTAAAGCTAACCTCGAGCCGATTTGCGGCGCACCGACGGAGGCGTACGGGGTCGCGGAGGGTGTCGTTGGATAGAGCAACTCGCCATGAAGGGCGTGGGGTGCGTTCGCGCTCGCCGACGGCGTTCAACGGCATCCCGCGGAGAGCCAAAAAATGGCTCGGAGGAAGGTTTTTGCCGCACACAACCAAACACAGGTGAATTAGTACACTTACATAATTAATCAAAACACCTATTTGCATTAAACATGGTATAGTACAAAATAAAAGGATATGAACCAGGAGACTCACGGCTTGGCATTGGGGATGGGAAATCATCACAGCCTGGGGGAGACAAGGCTCGGCAGGAGGGACTTCATGGCGGTGGCAAGCAGGGGGCGTGCGGGTGTTGCTGTTGGCTGCCTGGACAGGGCGCTGGTGCTTGGCTCTGAGATGTGCGGCAGCGCAGATTGGGGAAGAGATGAAAGTGTGGCAGATTGGGATGGGGTGTTGGCGGCTGCGTTTAGAGGAGGAGATGGAGATTAGGTTAGGGTTTAGATTAGGGTTAATGATAGGGATTATATATATGGGGTTAATGGGTCAGGATCCGAATAGGTAAATGAAAATAGGATCACCAATGGGTAAATGGGCATGGAATAAAAGAGTAATGGGTATAGGATCCAGGGAAAGGCATGAATAAAAATCAAGGGAAAGGAAATAATGTTACTGCTAAAAATATAAACATGCCAGCTATAATAATAGTAGTCATAATAGTAATAAATACAAAATAGTATTAATAATAAATTCAATAACTCTTACTAAAAATAATAAATAATAATTAACAACGAAATGATAATAGAAATATCCACTACCAATAATATCAATCAATAATAGTAATAACAATAAATAATAATCACAAGAAGAAGAGTAATAAATTGAGTTGATAAAAAAAATTTGTAAATTAAAATGAATACTATCAGGAAATATAAAAATACAGTATTACTAACTATGGGTATTACAAATATTCCCTACTTGATAATACTGTATTTCTGTTTTATTTAATTTAATTCGAATTATGTATCATTATTAACATTGACTAATATATTTTATGGGGGGGGGTGTGTGTGTATAATATTATCAAAATATTTGTTAATTATCAATGTTATTGTAAATTGCCGTTCTGTATTATTAATAACTATTATCATCATTATTGCTGTTGTTACCATTATTATTATTTCATGTGAGTTAACATAACTAATTGTTGTGAGTTTCTACTATTATTATTAATTATTTTAAGTCTTTATTAGTATGTAGTCCTTGCTCTCGGTGTATTATTATTATCATTACTATTATTATTATTGTTATTGTTATTATAATTATTATTAGTTTGCTATTGGTATTATTTCTATTTCCTTTTCATTTTCACCAAGCCCATAGTGAGCCCAAGCCCACTTCTTTTTCCTCATTTCTTTTTATTTTCTTTTCTAATCCAGAATAAGAAAACGAGCTCTGAGGCCCTAAACTCAAAGCCATTCAAACCTAATCCTAACTAATTAGATCCTATACCTAACTAATATAAACCCTACCCCTATCTTAATCTTTTCTTTTCTTCTCCCTGCCATCTACATCCGCTTACACACAAGTAGCCTTCTCCTCTCTTCTCCATGCATCTCCTCAACCCACTGCTACTCTGAACATTCTCCTCCTCCTTGCCGCCCCCACCAGGATACCCCACACCATCCCCCACCGAGTTCTCTTCATGGTCGAATCCATTTCCTCCTCCTCATCCCTGCATACACCTTCGTAGCCATGCTGCCCTCTTCACAACAGCACCAAGGCCGAGCCACCCCATGAGATCACCCCCGCACACCCTCTTCTCCCCATGTTTGCAAACCCACCCGAGCCTCAAGCCCCAACATGCTGAAAGCACACCTATAGGGGGGGTGAATAGGTGTAAGTGCTAATCTAGAAACTAAATGCGCTAAATGCGGAAGCTAATGCAAATTTTGCAAATACACTTAGTACAACACATAAGTGTAGCCGAATTCCCCGTGAAGGGCTCTGGACTAACTCCTCTTGATTCCCCTAAATATGGGTTGAGGTGCTATATGAAGCTCTTGTGGTTAAGTACAAGTGAGGCACACACACAAGCATACAAGATGAATAGGCAAAATGAATATATGCAAGGCACAATGCAAGCAATGTATGATATGAATAATGAATGATGCTTTGCACAAAATAAAGAGAGAGAGAGAGAGAGAGAGTATAAAGAGACAATGGATCAAACGCAAACACAAACATATGTTTCGAGGTTCGAGCCCTAGCTCTACATCCCCGCCTTCACCACCGTGAAGGATTTCCAATCCACTATCTCCCACCGAGGGAACCTCCACCGAGGAGGATTTGTTACAACAATGGAGTACCGAACTCCTCTCTCAAACACCGCCTCACAACCGAGGGGTAGGCCCGTAGCCAAACAACAACCACAAACACCTCTACCAAAGAGGGTTACAAACCAAACTCCACCTCTTACTAGAGGGAGCAAACCACAAGCCTCAACCTCTACCAAAGAGGGAGCAAACAACAACCCAATACAACAACCTCAACCTCTACCAAAGAGGGAGCAACACAAGAAATCAAGGGTTTACAACAAGTGGTATGTCTCAACCACAGACCTATTTCCTTTTTCTCTTTTTCCACAAAACAAATGATCCTAATAGAATAGGATAGGTGATAGCTCAAGTATGGAAAACAAAGTGTTTTGATCAAAGAAAATCTCTTGGGAAAATACCAAATTGATATAGAAATGAAGAACAATAAACTAATTCCCAAAAACCTATATTCTTTGAAAATAACAAAACACTTAAAAACAAATAGAATGAATCTTTTTGCTCTTTAAACACTTTTTAAAACTTGTTTTGAAAATCAGCTCTAAAAATCTTTTAAGTCTTTGTAAAAATACCCAAAAATAGTTTTATCATTTTGCATTGATATATAAACATGTGATAAAAAGTTTAGCTCAAATATCAAGCATATGAAACTATTTTTGTGTCTTATCATTTTTATCAAAAACCAAAACATGTATTTTTATCAAACTTGAATTTTTCAATACATGAATAGGATAGTCAAAATAAGTTTGTATAAGTCATGTAAGCATGTATGTATATAGAGCACATCTAATATACATAAAAACAAAGTAAACTTGTTTTGATCAATCTATTCATGAAAACCAAATTCAAAACATAAAACTTGTGTGTTTGTGCACTTGAGCATATCAACTATACTAAGCTTTACAAATAGATCTAAACACACTATCTAAACTATGGATACCTAAGTCTTCTTGACGATCTCCATCTTCAAGTAGACTCGATCCACAACTTCATCCATGGGCTAGGCAATGTGTGATCTTGAAGCTTGAGCCCTGGAATCACTTGTGAAGCTTCCAAACACCTCTTGTTGAAGCTATCACCAAACTAATATCTTGTTATAAGATCTGAGACTAAAAACACAAGAATATTAGTAAACATAACTACATGAGTTAATCATCATCAAAACTAGGGTGGAAGGCCTTTGGGCCAACAATCTCCCCCTTTTGATGATAACAAAACTCATGGAGTTATATATGCATGGATTAAAGTTAAGCTTCAAAGAAGCTCCCCCTTAACTCATGCATAAACAAATAAACATAAAGAATATGCAATGAAGGCTCTTAAACATGAATGCATAGAAATACATAAACAATAAAAAAGCTCTAGATACACAATGAAATGTTCAAAAACACAAACATGCTCTAGATACCAATTAAAATTAAACTAAATTAAACTTAATATATGCAAAAACATAAATATGCATATATAAACCAAAATCTTTCTCCCCCTTTTTGTCAATCATCAACAAAGGGGTAAAAACCAAAACAAAACAAAATCTTCTCCCCTTTTTAATACAAAGAAACACTCATCAATAAGGGGTAAAGGCAAAACCAAATCAATAAAATTTTCTCCCCATTTTGTTTTAAACAATGAATCAACAAAAGGGTTAGTAAAACAATATTCTCCCCCTTTTTGTCTAAAACAAAAACAAAACCAATTAGGGGTGACAATCAATTAAGGAACCAATTGAAAATATGTCAAAGAATAGCATCTTGATACCAATTGAAAGGAAACAAACAAAAAAATATTGATACCAATTTTAAGCAAAACACATGAAAATCTTGATACCAATTGAAATTAAACATAATAAATTTTGAATGTCTAAACAAAAATTTTGATACCAATTGTAAACATTTTTCATTTTGAACATATGATACCAAATTTGAATTTTCAATTATAAAGTATGGGAGTGGAATACAAATACCAATTGAAAGATGAAAATCGAATTTTCTTCCCCTTTATGAAATACCAACTTTAATAATGTGTAGGCTTGATACCAATTTAAAAGTAATCATTGAAACAAAATTGAAGCTCAAGCTTAGCATAAACACAAACATATATATGTATGGAAAATAGATTCCAATTGAAATTGATATTCTTGGAATTGAAGGCATACATACATACAAACATATATGAGTATACAAGAAAGGTCAAAATTGATACCATTGAAAGAGTCCAATGATATCAATTGAAACAACAATAATGATCAAGTGTATACATCATATTATCTACCACCCAACCATGCACAAGTTTTAAATGATTTTCATTTTAAAGCATACATGAACATGATCTCCCATCCAACCTCCCATAGATGGTAGGGTTTTCAAAAATAGATTTGAAAATAAGCTTTGTTTGAAAAACTCTACCAAAATGAAGAATATCGCAACTAGTTATATGAAAAATTTGTAAACTAGTACGAAATCCTTCAAGTAAGGAATAAAACAAAATTAATTTTCATAAAAATGAAATTCACAAAATAGTCAACACTCATAATCAATTAGGCATAAAAATGACTCATGAAACAAACACATGAGTAAACAATAAATGTGAGTGTACAAATATAATGAGAAGATCATAATCATGAAAGATAAGCACTTAAGCACGATATTCCTTGAAACATGAAAAACATGAAAATCATCAAAAACTATTTAATCTTCAAGGTATATGTATGTCCTATACAAACTAAAGTATACATACATATCCAAACACAACGAGTCCACTAAGATATATGCATGAAGGCACGTAGCTCAAAAGGATGTATATGTATAAACAATAATTTGGATAAAATGGACATATACATGAAGTTAAACATATAAATATGAAACAATTCCAAAAATGGGAATACAAGTTTAAAATGCATGGATCATCAAAACTAGACTATACTAGCACATCTAATGAGTTCAAATAAGCATTCAAGCTCAAACATATATAGATTTATTTGTGGTCCACTATATGCACAAATATATATCCTAGTCTTAATAAAAACTAACATTTAAACATATATTCAAATCATGAAGTATCAAAACAAGATATAAATCATCATGATAAACATAAACATGATTATTAAGAAAATTCACATGTTATTAAACCTATGATAGACATGATAGCTAAACAAATGGTGAGAATACAAAATAATAGTCCATATTAACATGGGTGTCTCAAAATGCTAAACATGTATGTCAAGGATTTAATAAACATGGCATTATCATAATAATCTACAAACAATAAAACATGCTATATATGATAAACATGAAAAGCATGTAAATAAAAATTAGGAGTTAGGAATCGTTACCAAAACCTAGAAGGCAACTTCCCTTGTCTCCAAAACATGGTGGTCTTCTCCACCAAACATCCCTTGAAAGTGATGCATCCAAATGATTTCCTTTAAGCTTGGAATGCATCCACTCTAAGGTACCTATACTCTCACATCATGTGAGAGCCCACACCTACATCAAAAATAGGAGGGGTGGTCTTTGGTACCCATACTCTTTTGGGTCCATGGGGGTTAGTACCTTCTCTAACCCAAACAAACTTCTTTGCTAAATTTGAAACATGTAATCTATCATAACAAAATTTAGCAAGGTGGCCCATACGTCCACAATGTGTACAAGTGTACACATGAGCATACATGTGATGGGTGTGTCCGTGAGGAGCATGTGTATGCCGTGATGGGTATGCATGCATAGTAGATGGAACTTGTTTCTTTCGAAACAAAGTTTCCAAATGTGTATGACCCACTACACATTGGCTCAAAGTGGAGCCCAAACATTCAACACTCTTCTTAAGTATGGATATATCATTTTTAATTAAAGAAGAAGTGTGGCATGCAAGGGTGATCTAGGTGAAACTACCCTAGCATGGCAAACATGAGAAACAATATCATTTTTTAAAGAGTTATTTTTATTTAAACAAATTTCTAATTCTTTTGAAATAAAATCAATTTCTCTTTTTAAAGAATTATTTTCTTTTAAAACAAAATCAACTTTTGAAGATAAAAACTCATTTTTCTTCAACACATTATCACAATCATTTTTATTTTTCAAAAACTCATTTTCTTTTAGGACAAGATCAAGTTGAGATTTTAATGAATCCCTCTCATTAGAAATCTCGTCTTTCTCTTGCAAAACATTGTTAAGTCTAGAAATCAAATTTTTATTATCGTTGTTAAGGTCTAGACTTTTCTTTTTCAAAACATTATATTTTTCAATCAATTTTCACAAACAATAGATAGTTCTTCATTCAAAGCATGGGGATTAACATAATCATCACATGAAGAACTAGCATCAAAACTATCTAGTTGAGATTCCGAATGTACCTCAAGGGAGTCATTCCCTTGGACCATTAAGCATTGAGAATCGGATTCTCCACTAGACTCCTTCGGTTGAATTTGCATTTGAAGCTTGGAGGTGGTGGTTGTGGTTGTCAACTTGTTCCACACTGCAAAGGCGGAATCAAGATTAGAAACATGCATAAGATATTCTTTTGAAAGCGTGCTTCTAATGGCCTCAAGGGCTTGTGCATTGGCCCCTATATGCTTGCTATCACTAAGGAAGGATTCCTTGGTAATGGCAAGGTGAACCTTGTGTCCTAGAGTTTGTAGGTACATGGACATCCTATACTTCCAAACAACAATGTTGGAAGGGTCAAAACTAGGTGGGGTCATGAAGTCCATGGTAAACTATATGTGTGCAAACAAGCAAATGCAAACAAGAGATTAGCAAACAAATGGATCTCACTCCTAGGATGTTAAGCCTAATTATCAGGAGCGTAGGCTCTGATACAATTGAAAGCACACTTAGAGGGGGTGAATAGGTGTAAGTGCTAATCTAGAAACTAAATGCGCTAAATGCGGAAGCTAATGCAAATTTTGCAAACACACTTAGTACAACACACAAGTGTAGCCGAATTCCCCGTGAAGGGCTCTGGACTAACTCCTCTTGATTCCCTAAATATAGGTTGAGGTGCTATATGAAGCTCTTGTGGTTAAGTACAAGTGAGGCACACACACAAGCATACAAGATGAATAGGCAAAATGAATATATGCAAGGCACAATGCAAGCA
Organism: Agave tequilana; assembly: GCA_038442645.1. NCBI lineage: Eukaryota > Viridiplantae > Streptophyta > Magnoliopsida > Asparagales > Asparagaceae > Agave > Agave tequilana. The sequence continues at coordinate 63,000 of JAVJIF010018007.1, read as the reverse complement.
ATGTATGATATGAATAATGAATGATGCTTTGCACAAAATAAAGAGAGAGTAAAGAGACAATGGATCAAACGCAAACACAAAGATAAGTTTCGAGGTTCGAGCCCCTAGCTCTACCTCTTTCCTTTTTCTCTTTTTCCACAAAACAAATGATCCTAATAGAATAGGATAGGTGATAGCTCAAGTGTGGAAAACAAAGTGTTTTGGTCAAAGAAAATCTCTGGGAAAATACCAAATTGATATAGAAATAAAGAACAATAAACTAATTCCCAAAAACCTATTTTCTTTGAAAATAATAAAACACTTAAAAACAAATAGAATGAATCTTTTTGCTCTTTAAACACTTTTTAAAACTTGTTTTTAAAACCAGAGAATGGGAGAAAATCAGCTCTAAAAATCTTTTAAGTCTTTGTAAAAATACCCAAAAATAGTTTTATCATTTTGCATTGATATATAAACATGTGATAAAAAGTTTAGCTCAAATATCAAGCATATGAAACTATTTTTGTGTCTTATCATTTTTACCAAAAATCAAAACATGTATTTTTATCAAACTTGGATTTTTCAATACATGAATAGGATAGTCAAAATAAGTTTGTACAAGTCATGTAAGCATGTATGTATATAGAGCACATCTAATATACATAAAAACAAAGTAAACTTGTTTTGATCAATCTATTCATGAAAACTAAATTCAAAACATAAAACTTGTGTGGTTGTGCACTTGAGCATATCAACTATACTAAGCTTTACAAATGGATCTAAACACACTATCTAAACTATGGATACCTAAGTCTTCTTGACGATCTCCATCTTCAAGTAGACCCGATCCAAAACTTCATTCATGGGCTAGGCAATGTGTAATCTTGAAGTTTGAGCCCTGGAATCACTTGTGAAGCTTCCAAACACCTCTTGTTGAAGCTATCACCAAACTAATATCTTGTTATAAGATCTGAGACTAAAAACACAAGAATATTAGTAAACATAACTATATGACTTAATCATCATCAAAACTAGGGTGGAAGGCCTTTGGGCCAACACATGCCACGTGCGCCGCGCGAGCACCCAGCAGCCCAAGGTCCTTGGCCGGCTAACTCTCCGGCGATTCGCGGTAAGATCCTCCCATGCCGTAGCCATGGAGGCAGTTTCCTTGGCCTCCTCCTTGCTGGAGAGATCTGTCGAAGTCAAGCATCACCACGCGAGATCCGTCGCTCCTCCGCGCCTTCTGCCATCATCTTCGGTGAACCCCGGAACACGCGCAAGCCTGGTCATGCCTCCTCTTGCCGTGAGCACATCCCCATCTTCATGGCCGAGCACCCCTTCGGCAACATTCAGGTCGTCCTCCTTCCCTCACAGCCGAACACCCCCATCCCCACATCATTCTCACTCTTTCTCTCTCTCTCTCTTATATATATATATATATATATATATATATATATATATATATATATATATATATATATATATATATATATTATATATATATATATATATTATATATATATATATATATATATATATATATATATATATATATATATATATATATATATATACTGTACCTCAGCCGGCAGGCTGAGAGAGTTTCTCAGCCGGCGGGACGTGGCTGAATATATGCCACATATCGGCCGCAGAGTGTAGGCGCCAAAAAAATCAAAAAAGATCCCGCCTAAACAATCGTGAAACAAATTGACAAAAATACCCCTTTTTAATTCTAAACTGGAATAAAGTCATCAACAAACAGAATTTCAGTTGAATATATCTACAGTTATAAAATTCGTAATTTTACTACGTCGAAAAATATAATTAAAATTTTTTTTGGATCAACATAATGTAAAATAAGCAGAAGTATTGAAAATTAAAAAAACATGCCATGGTCGCAGACTTAATACAATATAACTTTCAATTTTATATGACAACTGCGACACAGTCACAGTCACTAGTCGCAGTCATAGTATAACAAAACTTTTTTATATAACGTCTGCGACCATAGTCGCATTCTATCGTACAACAATGCGACCTCCTTCAGTACTGCGACCAAAGTCGTAATCTTCTTTTGCATGCCTTATGTATTAAATGAAAGTAATTAATATTCATTCTACCTTGATACAACAACAGTCTAGAAAAAAGAGATGCAATAATGTTAATATCGATAAAGGAAAGATGTGCACCATACGTAATCTAAAGATATAGGCAAACAATTCTATAAAAAGTTAATTTGTACTTCAAGTATTAAACCTCTGGCAAAAAGAAACTCTTCGGATTCTCCCGCAATAAATCTTCAATTAAATATTTAATTTTTTTTACCACTTCCTACCATACTCAACCCTCACCTGTAACAATTATTATTATTATTCATGTTCTCCCACAATATTGACCTTTATATAATGCTTGTAACTAATATATTATTTCATACCTGAAAACTATATTTTTGCTCTTCCTTTTCAATTTGATTTCAAAAAACTTCCAAAAAATAATTCATTCTTGAATCATGTCTTCCCCATCTTCTTCCTTTGAACACTTGGATTTCAACTTCAATCGTTCCCCCACCGGTCCTTTTTGTTCAGGATATTCTAGTGAATCTGATACCAGTCTGGACTTCACTCCTTTTGACTATCTCACTACATCAAATAATGTATTAACTGATCCTCCTATTTATGAGGATAATGAAGATTTCATGTGGGTTAGTGAGGAAGACATTATTCCTCTGCCACTTGACGGAGACATGCTTGATGAAAGCATGTCCTCTGATGCTGTAGGCTCGCTTTCTCGCAACGGGTCAGACGAAGAGCTTGATAGAGATGATCCATTCTGAGAGTTTATCGGTGAAACAAAAAAACCTCAAAAATAGGAAGATGATGAGAAAATAAGTGATGAACAGGGAGAGCAGAAAAATGAAGACGACGAATCTGCTTATGATGGTGATAATGACGAGGATTAAGATTTCCTGATCTTCTGATATTCAACCTTATTTTGTCTTCTTTTAAAAGCTTTTAATTCTTTTTTTTTGTAAGGTCTCTTTCTCACTATATTAACTTATAAGCTCTTTTAATTACATATCAAACTGCGACTGCTGTTCTTAAACACTGCGACCATAGTCGCAGTGCTACTACGCAAACAATAAGTAAAAATAATTCATACTTTATAAGCAAAACATATAAAAACATACGTAAACTGCGACTATAGAATCAGTACTTATTCACCGTTATTACATTTAACTTAACAAAAAAAATCATCAAGAAAAATGCAGTCGAGTGTACTGCGACCATAGTCGCAGTCCATGATCGCATACCATATGTAAAAACCAATTTAATAGTTCATAGGAGGATCAGACAACAGTCAGAAATGAAGGATCAGACAACAGTCAGAAATGAAGAACAAAAAATATAAAATAATACGTAAACTGCGATTATACTATCACTATCGTTAATACTGCGACCATAGTCGCGGTAGTGCGACCATAGTCGCGGTCCATGATCGCATACTATATGTAAAAACCAATTTAATAGTTCATGGAGGATCAGACAACAGTCAGAAATGAAGAACAAAATATATAAAATAAATACGTAAACTGCGATTATACTATCGCTCTCGTTAAGTACTGCGATCATAGTCGCGGTAGTGCGACCATAGTCGCAGTCCATGATCGCATACTATATGTAAAAACTAATTTAATAGTTCATAGGAGGATCAGACAACAGTCAGAAATGAAGAACAAAAAATATAGAATAATACGTAAACTGCGATTATACTATCGCTCTCGTTAAGTACTGCGACCATAGTCGAGTCCTTGAACGCATTATACATTACATGCGAAAAAAAGTAAACTGCGACTATATTAAAAATCATTAAATATCAATTCAGATAAAAAAATTTAAAGAAGCATTCAAATTAGTTTCGTGATTTAATAAAAAAATGTTGGCAGTTTGGCCGCAGTTATAAAAGATAATTGTCACAAAAATTGAATAACGTCATAAAATATAAAAATATAATAAACTATACATATCCACTGTCTTTTACCAACAGAGTAGCTTTTCATAAGGGGTATCTAGTAATTTAACTTCTTCCTATAAGCGGGCCGCAAGTTAGTGGCGTGACAAATCTTGAGCCACGTCACCGCAGGCTGACAGAGTTCTCTCAGCTGCAGGCTGATATACATTTCTCTCTCTCTCTCTCTCTCTATATATATATATATATATATATATATATATATATTATATATATATATATATATATATATATATATATATATATATATAGAAAACTGAGGTGTTAATATTATGTGATTAATGTGTATTTATGTGTTTTTTTGTTGGCAAGTGCTGTGTAGGTGGGTGAACTCTATGTGTGCGTGATTGTGAGTTTGGGGTTGTGGGCATTTATAATTGATGTGTGTGTTATTCTTTTCCATGGCCATTGCCCCTCTCTCCCCTTGCCGTTGGGATCCACTGGAGCTCGATTTTCTCCGTCGGCGAGCGCGAGGACACTCCACTCTTCTCTTGCTTTCCATCGACATCCTCCGCGGCCTCTGTCGGAGCCTCCGTCGGCGCGCCGCAAGTCATCACTTCGTGTGACTTCTCTTTCTCCCTCTCTATGTAATTTGTGTGCTGTTTGAATTCATTTGGATCCAGTACCTTTTGTTGTTGATAATCATAATCATAGGAATGTGTTTATTTACTAGTATTTGTGCATTTTATGTTGTGATTTAATTACCTTGCCAATGCTTGTTTGTGGTTTAAATTCAATGTGTTTGGTTTAATCCCTGTTTGGTAATAGTATATTTTTTGCTAGTTGTAGTTGGAAATTATTGGAGTTTTCTAGAATGTGGTTTCTATCACTTTTGTGTTTATTTGGTTTCCAATATCATCTTTTTCAGAATGAAGGTTCATTGTCATAAACTAAATATTGTAACTTTAGTCCCTTCCTAGTTGAAATTGTCAAAAGAAAATGCAAAGTTGATTCTTGAACAAATTCATTAGATTTTGAAGGTCTCAACAATGATCACAAAGAACTCAAGAATAAAAAAAAAATTAACAACAACAAACATAAAAAAAATGAAAAAAATAAATTTCACCCTGGCTGCTCTCCTTGCTGCACAGATCCGCCCAGGTACAGACCCGCACCCGGATGGCCAGGCCCAGTGGCCTAGGCCGCCACTGGGCCAGGCAGCAGTAGAAAAAAAAAGGGTGGATGACTTTAAGATGCAAACCAAGTACTATTAGTTTGTAATCTATAACAAATCGGAACTGATTACAACTCTTAATTTTAACCTCAGTTATAGGCTTTGCATAAAGAAGATAAGAGTTAAGGAAATACTGATTTTTCTTCCTACCCAAATCCTGCATCAATATCTTCGGGAGTTCTTCTTGCTTCTCCTTTGTGGGCCCGAATGAAACTACCCTCCCAATAGGTAATATATGGTTTATGATGTGTGTTTTCTACTAGGAAACAATTTGGCAGTATTTTTTTTTATTGTGAAAAATTCTTCTACATCAACTAACCAGTTCCATTAACATTCTTCCCAGCTATGCATCAAATCAACATCCTGACTCCTACATAAAATAGAACTCTCAATTTTAAAACAAATTATTCAAACAACTAAAGATTCTCTCTGTTATAAATGAATTTTTTCAACTAAAACCCTTTTATCAACTGCAATAAAAGAAGTTTATTGGTTTCTTAATATTATGCAAAGCATATTAGTACACCTGATTCAAATTGAAGCAAAATGGAGTATATGCATATTTTGTATTGATTATTATTTCTTATCCATAATTTATGAATATGAATTGTTATTAATATATGTGTGTTCATGAATTAGAGTATGTTGTATACGTGTACGTGTATGTATGTAGTGTGTATGTGTACGGTGTATGTTGTGTGAGTTCATGTGTATGCTTGTGTGGTACAGCGATACGAACCCGTTTGGTAAGATCCAGACCCGTTACAGGATATTTGGATCCGTACTCGTTGCGGAGCCGAGGCTCTGACAATTTGAAGACCGACCCGTGGGATGATCCAAAAATTCGTATTGGTTTGTGCAGCGAAGATCAGATGGTGATTCGGTTCCAAAACCGCATCATTTCATGTGAGTGTTTGCTCTTACATCATTTCCTTATTTCTCGTTGTCAATATTTATTATATACTAACTGTATCATTTCTTTTGACCATCTGATTTATTTGATTGGTATGATTACCGTACCATTTCATATGACATCAGTGACCGTACACCTTATGTATCTAGTTGATATGAGCTTGTATCAGCGTCATTTCATGTATTAGTAATTTTTTATTGTTTGGTCTAGGCCTAGTATTGATATATCATAAACTGGACTTGATCTTGTAGGATCAAATTGTTTTAGATCTTAAAATGTTACTGAAAGTTACCGAGAAAGTTTCATTAGGCCATAACGCTCGGTATAACTCTATTCATTATATATACGGTTACTGTACTGTTCATTGTTCTTATTACTGTTCATCGTGTATACGATTACTGTTACTGTACTGTTATTGTTACTGTCACCATATCATCCCATTATTCTAGGTAATATAGACATTGACTGATTTAACTGAATTGAATAGATAATAAGGTAAATGGACAACTTACATTGGGATTAGAGAAACTGATGGAGGAGACAACGTTTGTATTTTTGGTGGACCTAGGATACAGGTTGCGCAGTCGACTTACGGTTTCACTGCAGGGTTCCGAGGGATGACTAACATCCCATCTGTTTATTGTTCCACAGTGTTACTGTGAGTATTGTTCCATAGTGATACTGTGAGTACTGTTACTGACTACCTGGCGGTAGGGCCTGACTCAGCGCCAGGCAGCTGGACCGTAGTCCCGGGTATGTATTGACCCAACTAAAGCATGGACAATGTTTCAAGCTGATCAGTTTCAATAATTTAGGACTTCAATTGACACGTGTGATAGGCGTAGTGTTGGAACTTGCTTTTGATGATACATTTGTGAAGCCATTTCAATGGAGCTCTTTTGCACAAAGCCTATTTAAGAGTTTTACATGATCAAGACTTTCCAAAGAGAGTGGCTATGGTTGTGTTTTGTAATATTTTATAGTATGTTAAAAGCCTTGAAACACACACACACACACACATCATAGCCCTATTAGTCGACTTATACCCTTTAGTAGTCGACTTATACATGGTATAGTCGACTTGACATTTTCCCTAGTCGACTAACATTTGTCCTGCATATATACCAACTCTCTGTTTGTCACTATTAGTCGACTTAACAGTCTTTATAGTCGACTAATAACCTGATGTAGTCGACTTATACATTATTCTGGTCGACTAGTTTCAGTTTTCAGAAACTTGTCCTTTGATTCAATCTTAACCTAGTCGACTTGGCCTATTTCATAGTCGACTAATCTAGTATAAATTGCCCAATACTAACCCCCTACCCCAAGTCGACTAATGGCAGTTTCTGACTGTTGGACAGTTTCTGTTTTCTGGTATTTTATCCAACGTTATCCAACGATTATATATTCAAATTTGTCCTAATAACTATCCTAACTAACCATAAAGTACAGTTATAAATAGGGTTGTTATCTTAGGCTAAATATACGAATTAAAAACTCAAGTTTTCTGCCCAAAAATTCTATTCAAAATTCTGTCTTTCTGAAAACTTGCTTCCACTTTCTGTTTCTTCACCAATTCCTACTCTATTGTGAAGATTTCTGAAAGTTCACCTATAAGAGATCTTGTCCACAATCACATACAGATTCAAGGCTTATAGGATCAATTGTAATCATTCAAAGAGGATCATTGTACAAGGGCGTCTTCTTGGTTTAGAAGAGAAGTTGTACAAGGTGTTTGTCTTCTTGGTGTAAGAGGAGTTGTATACATTTGGCAAAGGGTGTTTTGTCAAGTAGTGTACAAGGTATTGGTTTTGGGTGTATCCAAATCAGGAAAGAAAAATCTCAAGCGAATTGCTTGGGGACTGGACGTAGGTCACAAGGACCGAACCAGGATAAATCTCGTCTTTGCGTTTGTATTTTCTGAGTTTTATCTTGTGAATTTTTATTTTCTGCAAGTAGTTTTATTTAAAATTTTATAAACACTATTCACCCCCCCTCTAGTGTTTGTGTTGCTTGAATATAGATCCTACACTTGGTATCAGAGCCCTGCATACCTAGTCAATAACCATACAAGGATGGCGACGGAGTTCCCTTTATCACAATTCAAAGAAGGACATTCTACACAACGTCCACCGCTATTTGACGGATCCAACTACAACTATTAGAAGTGTAGAATGAAGATCTACTTGCAATAGATCAACTACGAACTATGGAACCTAGTAGAAGCAGCGTACACCAAACCGACTACCAGCTACAACGCTTGGAGTGATGATCAAAAGAAGAATGCGAACTTGATGCCAAAGCGATGAATGCATTATTCTGTGCCTTATTCAAAGAAGAATTCAACCGTGTGCCAACAGTCACTTCTGTAAATCAAATATGGCACACTCTACAGGTAACACATGAAGGCACAAATAAGGTTAAGGAATCTAAAATTTTTATTCTTGTCCACAGGTTTGAACTTTTCAAAATGAAGGAGAATGAAACCATCTCAGAAATAGTTACAAGATTCACCGACATAACAAATTCCTTAGCATCCCTTGGAAAAGAATATACCCAAGTCAAAAAGTTCGCAAGAACCTTCGTGCACTCACTTCAGATTGGGAGAAGAAGACAACTGCAATCGAAGAAGCGAACGATCTCTCAACAATATTGTTGTACGCGCCGGAAAAAATCACGATTGCAAAATTCTTTTGATTGGATAGAAGATTACAACGGATACAATCCGATTACAAAAGAGAGGGAATCTCAAGGTTGATTCTCCTCTTTGTTTAAAGCTGGGTTCTTCATGTGGCGGTGGAGAGTGAGTCTTGTTCTCCGTTGACCGGCCGAACGTCAAGCTTCTCTTGTGGATTCTCTCTTTGGATCTACTGGTGGAGTAGCACAGCTCCGTCAGTAATGGAATCTCAAAGAGATTTAAAGAACTTGAACTTAGCAAGTTAACAGAAAGAGTCGAACTCTTCTCAGGCTACAAGAGCTTCGAGGTCGAACTCTGCTGAGGTAGCTCCCCTCCTCTGCCCATGGCTTCTTGGCTTTCTCCATCGGGACTCTCCTCCTCAGCCCTTTTAGAAGAGGTCCCCTCCTCCCGGGGTCCCTTAGAGAGGTCCCCCTGCCGTCCTCCCCTTTTTCTAGCTATTCATAGCTATTTATAGAGGAATTGGGGTGTAACCAACCCTTTAAATCTCTCCATAATGGGAGGGGTGTAACCAACTCCTTAAATCTCTCCATAATGGGAAGTTATTCCCCATTATGTGGAGAGAAAATGGGGTGTAACTGACCAAGTTTGTGGCTCAGTTATAGCAAAAAATGCGGGTCTCGCGCTGGACGCGGACCTCGCTTTGATGTTGAGACGCGGAGCTCACAGGCTCGCGTCTGTGTCAGAACGCGGAGCTGCTCAGGCTCGCGTTTGAGTTGAAACGCGACCTTCGCGTCTGACGCCTTTCGCGTCTGACAAAGGATGCGAGGTCCGCGTCTGGCGACCTCCACGTTTGACTGAGAAAGGACGCGAGGTCCGCATCTGGCGATCTCTGTGTCTGATGTTGGAACGCGAGGTCTGCGTCTGGCGACCCCCGCGTTTGGCTGAGAAAGGACGCGAGGTCCGCGTCTGGAAGTTCGCGTCTGGGAGGTTCGCGTCTGAGACTGGAAGCTATCTCCGCATCTGGGAGGTTCGCGTCTGAGGCTTTGTCCGTAGTAATTTTTTGATAGCCTACAGAACCCCCTCCAAATTTTCGAAACTCCGTGGTTGACTGAGACGGATTTCGGAATACTTTGGACTTCAGTTGAATCGGGACTTCCTGTAATCAGATTGGCATTCTTCTGAGAGGCAGTCTCGAGCTTGATCTTGTCTGGGTTCTGGTCTTCGTGAGTGTACTATTGAACTGTTTGAAGCCTCCAAGAAAGATCGTTTGTAATTTGATTGTCGGTGTACTGTTGAACCGGTGGAGTTGTCAATTGCCTCTGCCAGTATACTGTTGAACTGATTGCAGTAGCAGAGACATACTCTTTGTATTGGGGGAAGAGAGGACGCAGCTCTCACAGACGCAGTTCTGGCACACTGATCAAGTGGAGACGCGAGCTTCACCAAAGTTGAGATGCGACTCTCAATTATTGTAGAGACGTGGCTCTCAATTTCTGTAGAGACACAGCCTTTACTTGCTGTTGAGATGCAACTCTTTAAGTTCATTGAGACGCGGCTCTGTACTTGAGACGCAAAGTTCACGCTCAAAGCTTCTTTGAAAGAGGTTTAATTGCCAGAGGTGTGATATTAACTTAGCAAATTAAATAACTCTATCGGGGGAATTTGAGAAGGTTACTGTCAGAGGTGTGATGTTAACTTGACAGTGAGATCTGGATTTGTGTTTTGAATAAGTTTTGTGGACTTGCTATTCTATTGATGAATAACAAGTGGAGTTTGATCCGCTGGGGATTATGCCAGAGTCTATTATCAGAGGTTTAGTGTTAACATGACTAGAACTCTGCTAGAAATGAAAGTTTGCTGTTAGAGGTATGATATTAACATAACAGTATTTTGAGTAGACTTGTCATTCTATTGAAGAGAATTGACAAGTTGAAATTTTGGTCAGAGGTGTGATGTTAACTTGACCGAGACTTGTCTACTGTTAGAGGTGTGATTTTGAACATAACAGTATTTTGAGTGGACTTGTCATTCTATTGAAGAGAATTGACAAGTTGAAATTTTGGTCAGAGGTGTGATGTTAACTTGACCGAGAGTTGTCTACTGTTAGAGGTGTGATTTTGAACATAACAGTATTTTGAGTGGACATTTCATTCTATTGAAGAGAATTGACAAGTTGAAATTTTGGTCAGAGGTGTGATGTTAACTTGACCGAGACTTGTCTACTGTTAGAGGTGTGATTTTGAACATAACAGTATTTTGAGTGGACTTGTCATTCTATTGAAGAGAATTGACAAGTTGAAATTTTGGTCAGAGGTGTGATGTTAACTTGACCGAGATATTCTGCGATTTGCGCAAGTTTGGTGGACTCGCCATCCCATTGAAGAGGACTGACAAGTTAAAATTTTGCCCCCAGGGAAACATCAAAGCCTTACTGTCAGAGGTGTGATATTAACATGACAAGTTCGATTTGTAATTTATTCCACTGAGGAAATTAAGAGAAATCACTGTTAGAGGTTTAATGTTAACTTGACAGTGAATATGCCAGAGGTATAATGTTAACTTGGCATGTTTGATTTGTGATTATTTCACTTGGGAAATAGTCACAGGCTTTTTGTGGTCCTACCATTCCATGGATGGGAATTGGTAAGGATTTTGGAGGGGATTTTAGGGAATGAGTTGTCAGAGGTAATTGTTAACATGACAAATATTGATTTTCCTAGAAAATAAAGATTTACTGTTAGAGGTGTAATGTTTAACATAACAGTATTTTGAGTGGACTTGTCATTCTATTGAAGAGAATTGACAAGTTGAAATTTTGGTCAGAGGTGTGATGTTAACTTGACCGAGATATTCTGCGATTTGCGCAAGTTTGGTGGACTCGCCATCCCATTAAAGAGGACTGACAAGTTGAAACTTTGCCCCCAGGGAAACATCAAAGCCTTACTGTCAGAGGTGTGATATTAACATGACAGGTTCGATTTGTAATTTATTCCACTGAGGAAATTGAGAGAAATCACTGTTAGAGGTTAATGTTAACTTGACAGTGAATATGCCAGAGGTATAATGTTAACTTGGCATGTTTGATCTGTGATTATTTCACTTGAGAAATAGTCACAGGCTTTTTGTGGTCCTACCATTCCATGGATGGGAATTGGTAAGGGATTTTGGAGGGGATTTTAGGGAATGAGTTGTTAGAGGTAATTGTTAACATGATAAATATTGATTTCCCTAGAAAATAAAGATTTACTGTTAGAGGTGTAATGTTTAACATAACAGTATTTTGAGTGGACTTGTCATTCTATTGAAGAGAATTGACAAGTTGAAATTTTGGTTAGAGGTGTGATGTTAACTTGACCGAGATATTCTGCGATTTGCGCAAGTTTGGTGGACTCGCCATCCCATTGAAGAGGACTGACAAGTTGAAACTTTGCCCCCAGGGAAACATCAAAGCCTTACTGTCAGAGGTGTGATATTAACATGACAGGTTCGATTTGTAATTTATTCCACTGAGGAAATTGAGAGAAATCACTGTTAGAGGTTTAATGTTAACTTGACAGTGAATATGCCAGAGGTATAATGTTAACTTGGCATGTTTGATCTGTGATTATTTCACTTGGGAAATAGTCACAGGCTTTTTGTGGTCCTACCATTCCATGGATGGGAATTGATAAGGGATTTTGGAGGGGATTTTAGGGAATGAGTTGTCAGAGGTAATTGTTAACATGACAAATATTGATTTCCCTAGAAAATAAAGATTTACTATTAGAGGTGTAATGTTTAACATAACAGTAATGGGATTTTGCGATTTAAGCAATTTAAGTGGACCTGTCATTCTATTGAAGAGAATGACAAGTAAGACTAGACCCGTTGGGGATCTAAATATTTTTTTACCGTCAGAGGTGTGATATTAACTTAACGGATCAGATGGAATCTTATCAGAGGTGTGAAATTAACTTGACAAGGATGTGAGCTAGAGGTGTACTGTTAACTTAGCTCCATAAGAACTTCAGTTTCATTGGGGAGACTGAAGATATCACTGTCATAGGTGGTGTTAAACTTAACAGTGGAGGTAATGCTAGATGTGTGATGTTAACTTAGCATTGGTCATCTCGACTCCGATACGAAAGTTCGAGGGAAAGTCATTGTCATAGGTGTAATGTTGAACTTAACAATGAATTGGATGCTAGAGGTGTGATATTAAACTTAGCATTGCTCGTCTCAGCTTCGATATGGAAGCCTGAGGAAAAGTAACTGTCAGAGGTTTAATATTGAACTTGGCAGCAACTCAATCACTGTTAGAGGTGTAATGTTAACATAACAGTAGTTTATCAGAGGTGTAATGTTAACATGACAGTAGTTGGTTTGCGATATGAGCAATTTTGAGGACTTGTCATTCTATTGATGAGAATTGACAAGTGGAGTTTGGAATGTCAGAGGTGTAGTATTAACTTGACAATCATTGCTTTGTGACTCCATGTAGAGGAGCGACAAGCGAGGCTTGTACTCGCTAGGGAGTATTAAAACTTTCCACTGTCAGAAGTTTGATATTAAACTTAACAATGATTGTATTTGTGGACCTACCACTCTATGGAAGAGAATTGGTAGGGGATTTTGGTGGAAAATAAAATGGACTGTCAGAGGTTTAATATTAAACTTGGCAGCAACTCAATCACTGTTAGAGGTATAATGTTAACATAACAGTAGTTTGTCAGAGGTGTAATGTTAACATGACAGAAGTTGGTTTGCGATATGAGCAATTTTGAGGACTTGTCATTCTATTGATGAGAATTGACAAGTGAAGTTTGGAATGTCAGAGGTGTAGTATTAACTTGACAATCATTGATTTGTGACTCCATGTAGAGGAGCGACAAGCGAGGCTTGTACTCGCTGGGGAGTATTGAAACCTTCCACTGTCAGAGGTTTGATATTAAACTTAACAATGATTGTATTGTGGACCTACCACTCTATGGAAGAGAATTGGTAGGGAATTTTGGTGGAAAATAAAATGAACTGTCAGAGGTTTAATATTAATGTGACAGAATCCACTGGGGATTGAAAAATCTGGTTTGTCAGAGGTTTATTGTTAACATGACAAATCCAGTTCCTTTCATTAGGGAGATGAACACAAGTATTTTTCTTGCCCTACCATTCTGTGGATGAGAATTAGTAGGAGGTTTTGGAGGAGAGGATGGGACAAAGTCCCTCAAGGTTTTTAGCAAACCTTCTACTCAGGCTCGTGTTTCCACATCGAAGAAAGGACGTGAGTGAAAAACACCTAGAGGGGGGGGGGTGAATAGGTGTTATTGCTAATCTAACAATCTTTTTAAACTAAGATGGATGAATGATGCAACGATCTCTCAAAACAAGACTAAGAGCCGAATACCCCGTGAGAGGTTCTGAACTCCTTCCTCCCAATTCCCCTTGAATGGGTAGAGGTGCGCAATGCAACCTTGTTGTATGAGAATTGATCGAACAAAGTATGAATAAAATGCAATGATGAAATGCACACAAGATATCACAAGTATTACAAGCTTGAAGTAATAGCACAAGGAAAGAAACAAGATCACAAGCAAGTAATTAAAAGCAATAGAGTGCAATAGAAATTAAAAGCAAAATGGAGAGCAAGAGCAAAAGACAATCGCAAACACAAGTATTTGTTTCGAGGTTCGAGCCACCGCTCTACTCCCCGCCTTCACCTCCGTGAAGGGTTTCCACTATCCACCAAGGACGATTACAACGGTCTACCGAAGACCCGAGTACCGAGCTCCACCAAGTACAATAACCTCTACCGAAGAGGTGTCTCCACAAGAACAAGAAGATCACAAGAACAAGAGTGATCACAACAAGATCACCAAACTCTTTTACAACACTCTCACTCTTTTTACAACTTCACTATAGAATGAGTTAGGGATTTTTGGCTCTATGAAGTGTAGTGAGAAAAACTCAGTTGTAGAGATGATTTTTGCAAGGGAACACAACTGAAAACTAGCTGAAGAAAGAATTGGAAATGGAGAGCTTAAACACTTTTCTTTTCTCTTTTGAAAACTTTGAAAACTTGAGGATTTTTCTTGATATTTTGTAAGAGAGTCTTCTCCTCTATTTATAGGGAGAAAAATAGGTTTAAAACAATTTATTTAGAGCTTATTTGCTCTGAAAAAGAACTGAAAACCCTGAAAAAATCTGCCAAAAAGCAATCTGGAAAAACAGATTTCAGAATTGTACAAAAGAGGAAAGAGCCGTTGGCTGTTGCAGGCTTGGCGGTCGACCGGGCCGGTCGACCGCCAGCTCAGCTGGTCAAAGAGCCGTTAGCTCGGGTCTTCTGGCGGTCGACCGGCCGGTCGACCCAGAAAACCCGAGAGCAACTGCTCACAGTCGGTCGACCGGGGCGGTCGACCGACAGACGTGCACAAATGTGCACGTCCTGGCACTGGTGCCGGTCGACCGGGCCGGTCGGGCGGTCAGCCTGAAACAGGAAAAACAGTATTTTTTTTGACTTAGAAAAATTTTGTAAAATAGTTTTAGGTCTGAACAAACTTAAGTAACATGCTAGTAGGAGTATATAAACATGATCTAAACATGATATTTATTTTGTAAAACTTAGGGTCATGTAAATATCTACTAAGGCATGAAACCAAATTTTAAAACATGAAAACCTAAATACAAGACTCACATTTTAACAAAAACAAATTGTGTATGTGTATCCTAGAGCCAATATCCAACACTCAAATTTTAACATTCTATTCTTACAATGATTCTAAAGACTTCAAGTTCTTCAAGAGGGCTTTCACCATATGATCTTCAAAACTTGATTCTTGAGCCCAAATTGAGTAGACTTGAGTCCAAAGCACTTCCTTTAGGGAAGAATCCTTCTAGTTGAGTTAGAATCCTGAAACACACTTAAACAATAAACAATATTAGTACAAATAACTAATATGTTTTGTAATCATCAAAACACACTAAAAACGGGTGATTGTAACCTTGGGCCAACAATCTCCCCCTTTTGATGATGACAAAACATATAGGTTATTTAAACAAAAATGGAAGAAGAGCTTGGAAAGCTCCCCCTCAAATAATGCTATGTATCAAAAATGTCAATGAAGAGCTAAATACATAAGGCATTGAAAAACACATAAGGCATTGAAAACATATAGTTTTGTCAAAAACTCAAATGCATCAAAATATACACAATAAACAAACAAAAATTGAGTAGACTTGAGTCCAAAGCACCTTCCTTTAGGGAAGAATCCTTTAGTTGAGTTAGAATCCTGAAACACACTTAAACAATAAACAATATTAGTACAAATAACTAATATTTTTGTAATCATCAAAACACACTAAAAACGGGTGATTGTAACCTTAGGCCAACAATCTCCCCTTTTTGATGATGACAAAACATATAGGTTATTAAACAAAAATGGAAGAAGAGCTTGGAAAGCTCCCCCTCAAATAATGCTATGTATCAAAAATGTCAATGAAGAGCTAAATACATAAGGCATTGAAAAAACACATAAGGCATTGAAAACACATAGTTTTGTCAAAAACTCAAATGCATCAAAATATACATAATAAACAAACAAAATAAACAAACAAAACAACAAACAAACTCATACTTTTTCTCCCCTTTTTGTCATACATCAAAAACGGTTAAAACAAAATATTAAAGAGAAATTATCTTTAAGAATCCATAATGCAAACATTCAACTCACCACAAATAAATGAAAATCTAGCATAATCTAGAGGTTTAGTAAAAATATCGGCAAGTTGAAAATCGGTAGAAACATAATCAATATCAATATCACCTTTCTCATAATGATCTCTAAGAAAGTGATACCTAATGTCAATGTGTTTGGTTTTACTATGTTGATTTGCATTCTTTGTCATGTGAATAGTACTAGTATTATCACAAAATATTTTAACATGATCAAAGTGTAAATCGTAGTCAAGGAGAGTATGTTTCATCCGAAGAACTTGTGCACAACAAGCTCCGGCCGCAACATACTCCGCCTCGGCGGTTGAAAGGGCTACTGAATTTTACTTTTTGGAAGACCAAGATACAAGACAATTACCTAAGAATTGACATGTTCCACTTGTGCTCTTCCTATCTACCCTACAACCCGCATAGTCGGCATCCGAAAAACTCGTCATTGAAAATTGGCGGTTTTCGGATACCACAAACCCATTTCAATAGTGCCCTTAAGGTATCTAATTATGCGTTTAATCGCAATTATGTGAGACTCTTTAGGACAAGATTGAAAACGTGCACAAAGACAAACGAAAAACATGATATCCGGCCTACTAGCCGTCAAATACAATAAACTACCTATCATGCTACGATAAACTTTAATGTCTACACTTTTACCTTGTTCATCCTTGTCAAGCTTAGTAGTTGTTGCCATGGGAGTTTTGCTTACTTTAGATCCTTCAAGCCCGAACCTTTTGATGAGTTCCTTTGTGTACTTGGCTTGATTGATGAAGATCCCATCCGTCCTTTGCTTGATTTGGAGTCCAAGGAAATAGTTGATCTCCCCCATCATAGACATTTCAAATTCATCCTTCATGCATGATTCAAAAGCTTGACAAAGAGATTCATTAGTAGAATCAAAATAATGTCATCAACATAAATTTGCACAATAAGAATATCTTTTTCTACATGTTTTGTAAACAAAGTTGTGTCAATTTTACCTTTCTTAAAACTATTTGAAATTAAAAATGAAGAAAGTCTTTCATACCAAGCCCTAGGGGCTTGTTTTAAACCATAAAGAGCTTTATCTAATTTAAATACAAAATCCGGATGTGTAGGATCAACAAACCCGGGGGGTTGTTCAACATACACCTCTTCAATAAAACCATTTAGAAAAGCACTTTTAACATCCATTTGAAATAATTTAAAATCTTTATATGAGGCAAATGCTAGTGTCATCCGTATGGCTTCAAGCCGTGCTACGGGTGCAAAGGTTTCTTCAAAATCGATTCCTTCGATTTGAGTGTAACCTTGGGCAACTAACCTAGCTTTATTCCTAACAACGTTACCCGATTCATCCAACTTGTTCTAAAGATCCACTTAGTACCAATTGTTGGTCTATCGTGGGGCCTAGGAACAAGGTGCCAAACTTGGTTGCGCTCAAATTGATTGAGTTCCTCTTGCATGGCTAGCAACCAATATGAATCGGCCTCGGCTTCGAGGACGTTCTTGGGTTCAACATGAGAAATAAATGCATAATGTCCACAATAATCATGAAGTTTAGAGCGAGTGGTTACCCCTTTTGATACTTCACCTATGACGAGGTCCTTGGGATGATGAGGATTGTATCTCCAATCCTTTGGAAGTTGTTGAGTGGGCTCCACTTCAATTGATTGAATTTCATGTCCTTGAGCCTCTTCTACTTTAGCTTCACTTCCTTCATCATCCTTTGGCTTGTCTCCCATAGTAGGTGTATCCTCCAAGGTCACTTTCTCCAAGCCTTCATCCAAAGCATCTATTTCTACAACATTCTTAACAAACAAGTTAGATTCTTCAAACTTAACATGTATAGATTCCTCAATAATCAAAGATGATTTATTGAAGATTCTATAAGCTTTACTAGTATTAGAATAACCCACAAAAATTGCCTCATAAGCTTTAGCATCAAATTTTCCTAAATTATCTTTTGTATTTAAAACAAAACATTTGCATCCAAAAACTTTGAAATATGAAACATTTGGTTTTCTAGAAAAGTACATTTCAAAAGAAGTCTTTGAAGTATTTTTACACAAGAAAACACGATTTGATATATAGCATGATGTATTTACGGCCTCGGCCCACAAATAATGTGGTAGACCATATTCACTTAGCATTGTCCTAGCCATCTCTTGTAAAGTTCGATTTTTCCGTTCAACTACTCCATTTTGTTGTGGAGTTCTAGGACAAGAAAGTTCATGCTTAATTCCATGTTCTTCACAAAAAGTGGTAAAGGGTAGGTTAATGAACTCACCTCCTCTATCACTTCTTATCCTTAAAATTGAAACATCCTTTTCTTTTTTAACTCTTTTCTTAAAAGTTTGGAAATATGAAAATGCTTGATTTTTGTGTTTAAGAAAGAAAACCCAAGTAAACGTGAAAAGTCATCAACCAAAACAAATGCAAATCTATTCCCACTTAAACTTTTGGTTTGTGTCGGGCCAAATAGATCCATATGGATTAACTCCAAAGGACGTGATGTCATGATATCCTTAATTGACTTGAAAGAAGACTTAGTTTGTTTCCCAAATTGACATGCGTCACAAACTCGGTCCTTTTCAAAACTCAAACAAGGAATACCTTTCACCATTTCCTTTGTGTTTAACCTAGATATGTGGTCAAATGAAATATGGCCTAATCTTCTATGCCACAACCAAGAGTCGTCATCGAGGGCTTTTAAACAAGTAATATTACAAGACATATTAGACATATCTATCATGTAAACATTACTTTCACGAAAACCGGAAAAACACACAAGTATTAGAAATTCTATCAATTACTTTACAAGCTATATGATCAAAAACAACATCAAAACCTTTATCACAAAGTTGACTAACACTCAAGAGATTATGCTTGAGTCCATCAACTAAAACTACATTTTCAATTAAAGGGGATGTGCCGAGTTTTACATTACCAATACCGATGATTTTACCCTTGGCATCATCTCCGAAGGTGACGGTGCCACCTTCATGGTATCTTGATAGGGTTGCAAAGTTGTTGATGTCCCAAGTCATGTGCCTTGAGCAACCACTATCAAGATACCACAATCCTCTACGTCTTTGGGCTTGGATGGTACCTACATCATTTAGCAAAATAGTTGACTTTGGTACCCAAATTTTCTTGGGTCCTTGAAAGTTAGTGTTGCGAACCCAAACATTATGATAAGATGCACTTAGTCTATCATAGCAAAAATTAGCTAAGTATCCTTTCCGCCCACAATGTGAACATGAGAACACTCTTCCATACATGAATGCATGATGTGTGTGTGAAGTGTGAGCATGCTTTGGGGGTTTGCCACGATGTAAAGGTTGTGTGGTATGAACATGAGCATGGTGAATATTTTTCTTAGGGGCTTGTTTCTTAGGAAACATGGCCTCTATCTTCTTCTTATCAAACTCACAATTTTTTAAAACAATTCCCAATGAGTCTATTCTTTCTTTAAGCATGGTAATCTCATTAGAATCAATTTGTGGAGACTTGCCTTTACAAGAAATCTTATACTTGTCAAAATCTTTTTGAGTGGAAACAAAAGTGGAAAGTAATTCATCCTTTTCTTTAGAAAGAGTAAAAACTTGATGATTAAGAGATTCATTTTCCTTTTTCATTTTTAAATACTTTTTCTTAAGAAAATTATAATTATGTGACAATTCTATAAAAGCTTCTCCTAATTCATCCATGGAAAGTTCATCATTAGGAGAAGTGGAAGGGGTTACCTTGCTTGTGCTTTCATTAGCCATGAAGCACATGTTGGCGGTATCAATCTCCTCCTCGGATTCGCTCTCGGAATCCCAAGTAGCTTTCATTGCCTTCTTCTTGTGAGGCTTCTTTGAGGTGGAGGGCTTCACTTTATCCGGACACTCCGCCACTATGTGTCCCGGTCTTTGGCAATTAAAGCAAATGATCTTTCTTTCTTCTTTGCCTCCTTGCCATCTCTTCCTTCCTTGAAATTTAGCCTTGTTGTACATCCTCCGGACGTTCTTCACAAGAAGTGAGAGCTCTTCGTCATCTTCTTCTTCATCATCTTCGTCGGAGTGTGTGGATTGACTTTTGAAGGCTATTGTATTCTTCTTGGAAGGAGCCATGTCCTCCCTCACTTTCCTCTCCATCTCATGGGTTTTGAGGTTCCCAATGAGACCAATCAATTCCATCTCTTCCTTGTCATTGAGTTCCTTCAAGGTTGTTGCTTTTACTTCCCATGAAGGAGGAAGAGCCCGGATGATCTTTCTAACTCTTTGATCATTATCAATAGCATCACCTAGAGAAGAAAATCTATTAGTAATCTTTGTAAATCTTGTAACCATATCATCTATGGTTTCATTTTCTTGCATGCAAAAATTCTCATATTAGGACCGAAGAAGGTCAATCTTAGCCCTCTTCACTTGTGAGGTCCCTTCATGTGTAACTAGCAAATGTGTCCAAATTTTATATGCGGACTTGCAATGAATAACTCTAGCTATGTCATCATCATTAAGGGCTTGAAGTAGTGCATAGTGAGCCCTAGCATTGGCATCAAATTCTTTGGTCTCTATTTCGGACCAAGTGGATTCATCACCGGGGGGTGCACTAAAGGTTTGGTCACGACCTTTGCAACTCGACTACCTAGAGATTGCAAGAAAAACGGTCATCTTAACCTTCCATATGGGAAAGTTAAGTCCATAAAACTTAGGAGGGGTTTTAATTTCATCGGCCATTTTTACTAAGTGAGTATGAATGAAATGATTAGCAAAATTAGGATCTCTCTAAGGTTGTTAAGCCAAATCCTAGAGTCCAAGCTCTGATACCAATTGAAAAACACCTAGAGGGGGGGTGAATAGGTGTTATTGCTAATCTAACAATCTTTTTAAACTAAGATGGATGAATGATGCAACGATCTCTCAAAACAAGACTAAGAGCCGAATACCCCGTGAGAGGTTCTGAACTCCTTCCTCCCAATTCCCCTTGAATGGGTTAGAGGTGCGCAATGCAACCTTGTTGTATGAGAATTGATCGAACAAAGTATGAATAAAATGCAATGATGAAATGCACACAAGATATCACAAGTATTACAAGCTTGAAGTATTAGCACAAGGAAAGAAACAAGATCACAAGCAAGTAATTAAAAGCAATAGAGTGCGATAGAAATTAAAAGCAAAATGGAGAGCAAGAGTAAAAGACAATCGCAAACACAAGTATTTGTTTCGAGGTTCGAGCCACCGCTCTACTCCCCGCCTTCACCTCCGTGAAGGGTTTCCACTATCCACCGAGGACGATTACAACGGTCTACCGAAGACCCGAGCACCGAGCTCCACCATGTACAATAACCTCTACCGAAGAGGTGTCTCCACAAGAACAAGAAGATCACAAGAACAAGAGTGATCATAACAAGATCACCAAACTCTTTTACAACACTCTCACTCTTTTTACAACTTCACTATAGAATGAGTTAGGGATTTTGGCTCTATGAAGTGTAGTGAGAAAAACTCAGTTGTAGAGATGATTTTTGCAAGGGAACAACTGAAAACTAGCTCAAGAAAGAGTTGGAAATGGAGAGCTTAAACACTTTTCTTTTCTCTTTGAAAGCTTTGAAAACTTGAGGATTTTTCTTGATATTTTGTAAGAGAGTCTTCTCCTCTATTTATAGGGAGAAAATAGGTTTAAAACAATTTATTTAGAGCTTATTTGCTCTGAAAAAGAACTGAAAACCCTGAAAAAATCTGCCAAAAAGCAATCTGGAAAAACAGATTTCAGAATTGCACAAAAGAGGAAAGAGCCGTTGGCTGTTGCAGGCTTGGCGGTCGACCGGGCCGGTCGACCGCCAGCTCAGCTGGTCAAAGAGCCGTTGGCTCGGGTTTTCTGGCGGTCGACCGGCCGGTCGACCCAGAAAACCCGAGAGCAACTGCTCACAGTCGGTCGACCGGGGCGGTCGACCGACAGACGTGCACAAATGTGCACGTCCTGGCACTGGCGCCGGTCGACCGGGCCGGTCGGCCGGTCAGCCTGAAACAGGAAAAACAGTATTTTTTGACTTAGAAAAATTTTGTAAAATAGTTTTAGGTTTGAACAAACTTAAGTAACATGCTAGTAGGAGTATATAAACATGATCTAAACATGATATTTATTTTGTAAACCTTAGGGTCATGTAAATATCTACTAAGGCATGAAACCAAATTTTAAAACATGAAAACCTAAATACAAGACTCACATTTTAACAAAAACAAATTGTGTATGTGTATCCTAGAGCCAATATCCAACACTCAAACTTTAACATTCTATTCTTACAATGATTCTAAAGACTTCAAGTTCTTCAAGAGGGCTTTCACCATATGATCTTCAAAACTTGATTCTTGAGCCCAAATTGAGTAGACTTGAGTCCAAAGCACCTTCCTTTAGGGAAGAATCCTTCTAGTTGAGTTAGAATCCTGAAACACACTTAAACAATAAACAATATTAGTACAAATAACTAATATGTTTTGTAACCATCAAAACACACTAAAAACGGGTGATTGTAACCTTGGGTCAACAGTGAGGTCCTCATCTGGCGACTTTCGTGTTTGACTGAGAAAGGACGCGAGGTTTGCGTCTGGCGATCTCCGCGTCTGACATTGGAACGTAAGGTCTGCGTCTGGTGACCCCTGCGTTTGGCTGAGAAAGGATGCGAGGTCCGCGTCTGGCGACCTTCGCGTCTGACATTGGAACGCGAGGTCTGCGTCTGGTGACCCCACGTTTGGCTGAGAAAGGACGCGAGGTCCGCGTCTGGCGACCTTCGCGTCTGACATTGGAACGTGAGGTCTGCGTCTGTTGGAGGAGTTTGAGCTTGAAGCCTTACAGGCTAAAAACTGACGGCTCAGCTGTAAAGCCCGATCCTGCGGGTACGGAGACGTTACTGCAACGTATATACGCAGGTCCGAAATACCCTCACGTATATACGCTAAGCATCAGTACAGGCAAGAATTAGAGTACGGAAGCAAGTGGTGCATTATACATTCCAACATATGAGTATAATTACAAAGTTATCACCAGAGGTGACAAATATTACAATAATATTAGATCACCAACATGGCGCAAATGCGAGAATACAAAGGATGTACAAGTATGAACAGTACAAAAGGCACTCACGAGTTTACAAATGAAAAACTCGAGAGGCACACAGGGGGCCTGGAAGGATAGAGCTTCAGATGGTCTGCTGGAGATCCATGCTACCGCTGCGCCACTCTGATCAACAACTGGGAGAATCCGCACGCTCCAAGCTCCAAGACCTGGACATGAGGATCCAGGGGAGTCAGATGAAACTCCCCAGGCGAGTGGTGATGTAAATGCCAGATGGCGTGCTGAGATAAGTACAAGTGCATCGATAAGACCGAATCATAATCATGCATTGAAAACTGTGTCGTGAGCAGAAGCAAGTAAGCAAGTAGATGTCAGACAGGAAGTACTCAGGGTATGATGAGAACAGGAGACTGGGAATAAAGCAGGGTATGAACAGCTAATATGATAATAATCATAAAACCGGAAATCCGAAGTAAAATCCAGTACAAGCAAATATGGCGAGGCATATCACAGATTCATAGCCGTCTAAGTTGCAGGCTTCAGTATGCGTCCCATTCCACATACTTCTACTTACAACTTAAAGAGCAGGTTATTATCTTGACACTTTATTATTACTCGTCTTACCCTGATATCTAGACATGTGAACTAGCGTCCAGCACACATATATCCATATCTGAGTAAAGCAAGACTGTTATTGGAAACCAGCGGGGGTATCAACGAACTATGTTTACAGTGGGTCCCGTACATACCCGGGACCACGGCCCAGGATTGTTCCGTTGCTTGGTGACGGAACCTGCCGCAAGGCGATCAGGAGGGTCTTATGGATGCCCTTATCAAGATGGTACCAGGAAGGAGGGAGCCAACTCTCCCCTCGGTCCCTGGAGGCCCACAGGTCAGACCGAAAGTTTTAGTTGCACAACATGCCTAATACCACTGTAAACACGAACACATATTGATAGCCGCAAGTTTCCCCCGACGCGATGCAAGTTGTTCCTTTTTATGATTTATTTGGTAATTATCAATTTACGGGAATAACAGGTGCAAGACATGATCAGGAGTTCAGGAGTTCAGGTCACTGTATGTAATACAGGATAACAGGTCACTGTACATAGTACAGGATAACAAGGCAGGATTCCCGTAAATGTGATAATCACAAGGTCAAGTATATCATGCCGGGTGTCAAGTGATAGCATGACAGGAGAATGATATTTGGCAGGTGACCAATCATGTCAAGAGATTGATATTAGTCCGGTGGCAAGTCATGTCATAACAAGGGGTCTTGCCAAGTAGTAGCATGTCTAGAGTCAGGTGATAACACATCAGGTGTTAAATAGTAGCAGGTAAATGACAGGTATGAAGTAATGTCAGGGCAAGTGTTAACATATCAGGTAAATACATGGCATGTGATAGAGTAGTAGCTGAGCACAACCAAGCGGAGCTGAGCAAGCTGGAGGCACAGACAGCAAGCAGTATTTAACACTGGAGCGTCTGACATGATTACCGGGACAACTCGGCTTAAAGTGCGAGTAGAAAATCCGGCAGCATCTCGCCTAGACGAATCTAGTGGTAAAACGCTGAACGCTGATCATGATAACCAGGCGGAGCTGAACAAGCTGGAAGCACAGGCAGCGAACAGGGTTTAGACACTAATACGCTTGGCGAGGTTACCGGGATAACTCATTTTAGAATACGAGTAGAAAATCCAGTAACAAACTTGCCTAGACGAATTTAGTGAATAAAGCGCTGAGCGCTAAGTATGCTCACCAGACGGAGCTGAGAAACCTGACGGTCCCAATCACTTCTCTTTCGAGATAGTGAGAGACCGGAGGCTGAAGGGTCCGAGCACGCTCGGAGTTTAAGCGCACTCTCGGTGGCTACTAGCCATCCCAGGAGTGGGCAGAAACCCAGAGTCCAATCGACCACGAAGGGTTAGTCATGCATGGTATAAAGCAACAAGGTACATTACAGGCATGGTATATGTACAAGAATTAAACTACCCTAATACAAGCATTCGTCACAGAGCAATACATGTCCAGTCATTGGCACTCGGCCATACACAAATACAGGGACTCAGCCCAAAGCAAAATACATAGAAACATGGAATAAAAATACATGTCGACCCAACGAAGCGGAAAACCCAAATGGAGGCGAGAGCGAGGACACTCGCCGAAATGAGAAAGTCAAGAAGAAAGCAAGAACACTTGCCTAAATCACCGGAAATGCTGAAAAGTTTGAAATCCAAGGAACTCGCGCACACGCCATAAATAGAGAGAGAAACCTGGAGAGAAAAGTATATAGAAAGAGAGAGAGTGCACAGGGAGACGCGGTTTTTGAGAGTGAGATGCGGGGGTCGTAGACGCGGGAGTTGCGTCGCGGGAATAGCAGACGCGAGAATCACAGACGCGGGAGTCGCGTCGCGGGGATGCCACAAACGCGGGGTTTGAGATCCGCGTTCAAGTCAGGACGCGAGGAGAACGCAGACGCGGACGTAGGTTCTGCGTCGCGTTAATCACGAGAAGAACACAGACGCGGGTATTAGCTCCGCGTTGTGTTGACACGAGAGGGACACAGACGCGCACATGGATTCCGCGTTGCGTCGATACAATAACGCGAAGGCCGCGTTAAGGGATTTCCTAGACGCGGGGGTGAGATCCGCGTTAGGAATCAACAAAGAGGAAGAGAAAGGTGATGTTTGGTGGTTGAAGTAAAGGAGATGGAGGTGGTATTGTGATGGTAAAAAGTGATGGTGGAAGTGAAGACGGTGGTGGTCACGCTTGTGTTGTTGTTGCAATTGTCACCGGAATGATTACCGGAATAATCGTGAACGATTACCGGAATAATCATCGGAGATGTTGCTTGCAATTGTCACCGAAATGATTACCAGAATAATCGCGAACGATTACCGAAATAATCATCGGAGATATTGCCGACGAAGAAGAGCTCGGCACCAATCCAAAGGAGGTGGCCGGCCCTTGATGTGGTGATGGGTGTTGGCCCAATGGCCTTCCACTCTAGTTTTGATGATGATCAACTCATGTAGTTATGTTTACTAATATTCTTGTGTTTCTAAGTTTCAGATCATTAACAGGATATTAGTTGGTGATTAGCTTCAACAAGATGATTAGAAGCTTATCATGGTGATTCCGGTGCCAAAGCTTAAAGATCATACCTTTGCACTTGGAGAATCACGGAGTTTGGACCGAGTCTACTTGAAGATGAAGATCGTCAAGAAGACTTAGGTATCTAGTTTAGAGTTTGTGTTTTAGATCCATATTTGTAAAGCTTAGTTTAGTTGATATGCTCAAGTGCACAAAACACACACGTTTCATGATTTGGTTTTGGTTTTCATGAATAGTTTGATCAAAACAAGTTTTCAAGATTTATATGTATAGTAGATGTTTCTATTTATACATACATGCTTAACTTATAGACAAACTTATTTGACTATCCTATTCATGTTTTGGAAAAATCTAGTATGATAAAATACAAGTTTTGTTTATGATAAAAATACAAGAGTTGGTTTTTGGTATTTCTATCATGCATATCCTTTAAACCAAAACCTTGTTATATGCTAGATATCAAAAACATAGATATTTCATTATGATTGTGTAGTGGATCATATCCATACACACTATGCTTTAATAAGTTCAAAATATCTTGTTTTTGTACTTTGTGAAGTTATGGAAAAATAAGTTTTAGAAAAACATATTTTTAGAAAAACAGTTTTTATTGTGATTAAAACTATTTAGTGGATTTACTGTGAATTTATGGGATTTTTATTGAGTGAAAAGACCTATTTTCAAATCCCGTATCTGTGCAGATCTGCACTGTGCCTGCCAGGCCAGTTCGGTCGACCGGACCGGTCGACCGCACCAAGTGGCCGGTCGACCGGGTCGGTCGACCGATGTGCACAGACGTGCACGCTGGCTACACATTGTAGTCGGTCGACCGGACCGGTCGACCGAGTTGAGAGTTCAACTCTCAGGATGTTTCGGTCGACCGGGCCGGTCGACCGCTAGTGCCCAACGGTCACTTTTCTGACCGTTGGCGGTCGACCGGGCCGGTCGACCGACGCCTGTCAGAGCTGCCAGCTCAGCTCTAACGGCTAGTTTTCTGTTTGGCCTATATAAACTCCATCTCTTTGGGGATTTTGGCTAAGTTTTTTAAGAGAAAAAATACTGGTTTTCTGAGGTGTTTAAAAGAGTTTTAAAAAGAGTTTGTGGGCTTTAAAACTTCTCATCTTTTTTTGTTTTGGGTTTTTGGAAAATCAAAGAAAACTAGGTTTTGGGATTTTGATTTGGTATTTCATTTTCTATCATATACAAGAGATTTCCCAAGTAGTTTTTCTTTGTTGCTTGTTTCCAAAAACACTTTGATTCCACACTTGAGCTATATCATCTATCCTAAACTATTAGGATCTTGTTTTTGTGGAAAAAGAAAAGAGAAAAAGAAAGAGAAGAGTTTGAGGTTGTTTGTTGTAAACCTCTTTGTTGTAAACACCCTTTTATTTGTGAATCCCTCTTCGGTAGAGGTGATCGGGTGATTGAGTTGTATCCCTCAAGTGTGAGGTGATAGTGTTGGTTGTGAGCCTCTTCGGTAGAGGTGTTGTGGATTGTGGTTGTTGTAGCCTCGGTGGCTTTGTAAGTTGAGAGAGGAGTTAGGTACTCCTTATAGTGGATTGGGAAATCCTACACGGTGGTGTAGGCGGGGATGTAGAGTTGGGTACTCGAACCTCGAAACAAATCTTTGTGTTAGCGTTTGATCCAATTTCTCTCAACTCTCTCTCATTTATATTGTGCAAAGCATCATACTTCATATCATCTTATCATATTGCTTGTGTTGCCTTGCATTATTTCATATTACTATATCTTTGATTGCTTGGCTTGATTGTGTGTGCACATATTTCATATTGCTTGGATTGCTTGTGTGTGTGTGCCTAACTTGTACTCATCCAACAAGAGCTTCACATAGCGCCTCAACCCATTTCAAGGGGAATCAAGGGGAGTTAGTCCAGAGCCTCGAAAGGGGAATTCGGCTACACTTGTTGTATTGTATTAGTTTGTGCATAATTTGCATTAGCTTCCGCATTTAGCGCACTTAGTTTGCATTAAGTTTCTTAGATTAGCACTTACACCTATTCACCCCCCCTCTAGGTGTTTTTTCAATTGGTATCAGAGCTAGTGCTCCTGATACTTAGGCTTAACATCCTAGGAGTGATCCATTTGCTTGCTAATCTCATTTGCATTTGTTTGTTTGCACATTCATAGTTTACCATGGACTTCATGACCCCTCCTAGCTTTGACCCTTCCAACATTGATGTTTGGAAGTATAGGATGTCCATGTACCTAAAGACCCTAGGTTTGCATGTTTTCCTTGCGGCCACCAAGAGATGTTATCTTGGTGATTGTAATCATATAGGGGCCAATGCACAAGCCCTAGAGGCTATTAGAAGCACATTACCTAAAGATTATCTTATGTGTGTTTCTAATCTTGATTCCGCTTTTGCAGTGTGGAACAAGTTGACGACAACCACCACCTCCAAGCTTCAATTTCCGATCCAAGAAGAGGAATCTAGTGGAGAATCCAACTCTATATGCTACATGGTCCAAGGGAATGACTCCCTTGAGGTACATTCGGAATCTCAACTAGATAGTAATGATTGTGCTAGTTCTTCAAATGATTATGTTGATCCCCATGCTTTGAATGAAGAACTTTCCATTGTTTGTGAAAAACTAATAGAAAAATATAACTTGTTGAAAAAGAAGAGTCTAGGCATTAATAATGAAAATAAAAATTTGATTGCTAGACTTGATGTTGTTTTGCAAGAGAAAGAGGAGATTGCTAATGAAAGGGATTCATTAAAATCTCAACTTGATCTTGCACTTAAAGAAAATAACTTTTTGAAAAATAAAAATGATTGCCATGTTCTTTTGAAGAAAAATGAAAACTTGTCTTCAAAGTTGATTTTGTTTTAAAAGAAAATGATTCCTTGAAAATTAAGATTGCTTCAATTTCTAAAGATTTGGATGCATGTTTAAAGAAAAATGAATTTTTACAAAATAAGATTGATGCACATGTTTGCCATGCTAGTGTAGCTACTTCATCTAGTCTACCTAATGCATGTACCTCTTCTTCTAAGATTAATGATGATATTTGTATGCTAAAGAAGAGAGTAGATTGTTTGGGCTCCACTATGAGCCAATGTGCCATGAACCACTCATGATTGGAAACCTTGATTCGAAAGAAACAAGTTCCATCTTCTATGCATGCACATCCTCCACGGCATACACATGCTCCTCACGAACACCATCACACCATGTATGCTCATGTGTACACATGTACACATTGTGGTCGAAAAGGCCATCTTGCTAAATTTTGTTATGATAGATTACATACTCCAAATTTAGCAAAGAACTTTGTTTGGGTTAGAGAAGATACTAACCCCCATGGACCCAAAAGAGTATGGGTACCAAAGACCACCACCCCTAAAGTTTTTATGTAGGTGTGGCTCTCACATGACGTGAGAGTGTTAGCACCTTGGAGTGGATGCGTTCCGAACTTCATGAAATCAAAATGGATGCATCACTTTCAAGGGAAGAGTTGGTGGAGAGGACCACCAAGTTTTGGAGACAAGGAGAGTTGCTTCTTCGTTTTTTTTGGTAACAATCCTTTACTCCCATTTATTGTTTACATGCTTTCCACTTCATTGTTTATAGCATGTTTTGATAGTTTATAGCATATTTTTTTGATGTCTATGGATTAGTATGTTCATTCCATGTTTATTAGATCCTTGACATACATGTATAGTATTTGAGACACATATGCTTATATGAACCCATATTTAGTGTTCTCACTTTTGTTTAAGCTATAATATACATCATGAATCTAATACATGTGAATTTACATAGTAATCATGTTTTAGTTTTATCATGATGACTTTTATATTTGTTTTGATGCTTCATGTTTTGAATATATGTTTAGATGTTAGTTTTCATTAAGACTAGTTATATACTTGTACATAGAGTGGGCTACAAATAAATCTATATATGTTTGGGCTTGATTGCTTATTTGAACCCATTAGATGTGCTAGTATAGTCTAGTTTTGATGATTCATACATATTAAACTTGTATTCTCATTTTTTTAATTTACTTTATGATTGTGTATTTTACTTCATGTATATGTTTGTATTGCCAAACCTTAAGATATACATGTATACCCCTTGAGTCATTTGCCTTTCATGCAAATCTATATTATGGACTCAAATTGTGTTTAGGGATATGTATGTATACTTTTTGTGTTGACAATTCATACATATACCTTGAAATGAAATTTGTTGTGATGAAAATTTAGTTTTTCATGTTTCATGTATTTATGTTTAACTTCATGTATATGTCTATCTAGTTCAAACTAATCTTATACATATACATCTTTTTTGAGCCACGTGCCTTCATGAATATACATTTAGTGGACTCGTTGAGTTTTGAATATGTATGTATATTTTAGCTTGTATTAGACATACATATGCCTTGAAGATTAAATAAGGAGTTTTATATGATTTTTCATGTTTTTGATGGAATTATGTTTTAAGGAATAATTGAGCTTAATGAAATATTTTTCATGATTATGATCTTCACATATTATTTGTACACTCATATCTATTGCTCATGTTTTGTTTCTCATGAGTTATGCTTTATTGGTTAGAGTGATGATTATCATGTGAATTTAAATTTTGTTTTATTCCTTTCTTGAAGGATTTCGTGCTAGTTAACAAGTTTTCCATTTAACTAGTTGCGGTGTTCTTCATTTTGGTAGTGATTTTCAAACAAAACTACATTTTTAAATCTATCTTTGAAAACCCCTACCTTCCAAGGGCGGTAGGATGGGAGATCATGTTCATGTATGCCC
This sequence comes from Agave tequilana, assembly GCA_038442645.1. NCBI lineage: Eukaryota > Viridiplantae > Streptophyta > Magnoliopsida > Asparagales > Asparagaceae > Agave > Agave tequilana. The sequence continues at coordinate 31,618 of JAVJIF010018007.1, read as the reverse complement.
TAAATTGAAAATCTTTTAAACTTAAATTATGATTGGGTGGTAGATAATATGATGTATACACTTGAACTTATTGTTATGTCAATTGGTATCATTGAACTCTTTCAATTGGTATCATTTTGATCTTCTTGTATACTCATATATGTTTTGTATGTATGTATGCTTTAAATTCCAAGTATATCAATTTCTATTGGTATATATCTTTCATACATATATATGTTTGTATTTATGCTAGTGCTTGAGTTTCAATTTTGTTTAAATTGATTACTTTTAAATTGTTATCAAGACTATGCATGTCTTTAGTTTGTATCTCATAAAGGGGGAGAAAATTTGATTTTGTATTTCAATTGGTATTTGTACTCCCACTCTTTATGATTAAAAGTTGTTATTTTGAACATATGATATCAACATCAAATTTGTTTATATATTTTCAAAATGAAATATATTCTTACAATTGGTATCAAAATTTGTGTTTAGACATTCAAAATTTGTTATGTTGTTTTACAATTGGTAATTTGTTATGTTTAATTACAATTGGTATTTTCAAAATTTTGTTTAAAGAAAATATTCAAAGTTTTGATTTGTATTTCCTATATGCAAGGAGAGCTTAACATCTCTCTTACATATAGATTCATGTTGAGTATATTATAAATTGAGGAGCTTGACAACTCTTCTTTATATGATATACGTGTGTAGGGGGAGCTTCACATCTCCTCTTATGCATTACATAATATGTGTTATGTGAATTGGGACTTGTCATCCCTTCTTCATGTAATGCATATGTGTAGGGAAGCTAACTTAGCGTCTTCCTCTTCATGAATGTATATAGCATATAACATATATTGATTCTTGTTTATTGGTATCAAGATGCTTCATTGTAATTGATATCATGATTGTAGTCACCCCTTATTGATTTTGTTTTTTGTTTTAGACAAAAAGGGGGAGAACATTGTTTGCATTGTTTTGATTGACAAAAAGAGGGAGAAAGATTTTTACCCCTCATTTTATCTATGGTTTTGATTGTTTACCCCTTTGTTGATGATTGACAAAAAGGGGGAGAAAGATTTATGAAGTTTTATATGCATGCTTATGTTTTATATGCATTGTTTAATGTTTTAATCTCAAGAATATTAAGTTTAATTGATATATAGAGTTTGCTTTGTAATTGGTATCTAGAGCTTATTTTGTTTTGAATATTCCATTTGATATCTAGAACCAATTATTGTTTATGCATATGCATGTTTCATGCTTGATATTCATTGCATATATTTATTGTTTATCCCTATGCATGAGTTAAGGGGGAGCTTCCTTGAAGCTTATCTTTAATCCATGCATATATAACTCCATGAGTTTTGTCATCATCAAAAAGGGGGAGATTGTTGGCCCAATGGCCTTCCACTCTAGTTTTGATGATGATCAACTCATGTAGTTATGTTTACTAATATTCTTGTGTTTCTAAGTTTCAGATTATTAACAGGATATTAGTTGGTGATTAGCTTCAACAAGATGATTAGAAGCTTATCATGGTGATTCCGGTGCCAAAGCTTAAAGATCATACCTTTGCACTTGGAGAATCACGGAGTTTGGACCGAGTCTACTTGAAGATGAAGATCGTCAAGAAGACTTAGGTATCTAGTTTAGAGTTTGTGTTTTAGATCCATATTTGTAAAGCTTAGTTTAGTTGATATGCTCAAGTGCACAAAACACACACGTTTCATGATTTGGTTTTTGGTTTTCATGAATAGTTTGATCAAAACAAGTTTTCAAGATTTATATGTATAGTAGATGTTTTCTATTTATACATACATGCTTAACTTATAGACAAACTTATTTTGACTATCCTATTCATGTTTTGGAAAAATCTAGTATGATAAAATACAAGTTTTGTTTATGATAAAAATACAAGAGTTGGTTTTTGGTATTTCTATCATGCATATCCTTTAAACCAAAACCTTGTTATATGCTAGATATCAAAACATAGATATTTCATTATGATTGTGTAGTGGATCATATCCATACACACTATGCTTTAATAAGTTCAAAATATCTTATTTTTGTACTTTGTGAAGTTATGGAAAAATAAGTTTTAGAAAAACATATTTTTAGAAAAACAGTTTTTATTGTGATTAAAACTATTTAGTGGATTTACTGTGAATTTATGGGATTTTTATTGAGTGAAAAGACCTATTTTCAAATCCCGTATCTGTGCAGATCTGCACTGTGCCTGCCAGGCCAGTTCGGTCGACCGGACCGGTCGACCGCACCAAGTGGCCGGTCGACCGGGTCGGTCGACCGATGTGCACAGACGTGCACGCTGGCTACACATTGTAGTCGGTCGACCGGACCGGTCGACCGAGTTGAGAGTTCAACTCTCAGGATGTTTCGGTCGACCGGGCCGGTCGACCGCTAGTGCCCAACGGTCACTTTTCTGACCGTTGGCGGTCGACCGGGCCGGTCGACCGACGCCTGTCAGAGCTGCCAGCTCAGCTCTAACGGCTAGTTTTCTGTTTGGCCTATATAAACTCCATCTCTTTGGGGATTTTGGCTAAGTTTTTTAAGAGAAAAAATACTGGTTTTCTGAGGTGTTTAAAAGAGTTTTAAAAAGAGTTTGTGGGCTTTAAAACTTCTCATCTTTTTTTGTTTTGGGTTTTTGAAAAATCAAAGAAAACTAGGTTTGGGATTTTGATTTGGTATTTCATTTTCTATCATATACAAGAGATTTCCCAAGTAGTTTTTCTTTGTTGCTTGTTTCCAAAAACACTTTGATTCCACACTTGAGCTATATCATCTATCCTAAACTATTAGGATCTTGTTTTTGTGGAAAAAGAAAAGAGAAAAAGAAAGAGAAGAGTTTGAGGTTGTTTGTTGTAAACCTCTTTGTTGTAAACACCCTTTTATTTGTGAATCCCTCTTCGGTAGAGGTGATCGGGTGATTGAGTTGTATCCCTCAAGTGTGAGGTGATAGTGTTGGTTGTGAGCCTCTTCGGTAGAGGTGTTGTGGATTGTGGTTGTTGTAGCCTCGGTGGCTTTGTAAGTTGAGAGAGGAGTTAGGTACTCCTTATAGTGGATTGGGAAATCCTACACGGTGGTGTAGGCGGGGATGTAGAGTTGGGTACTCGAACCTCGAAACAAATCTTTGTGTTAGCGTTTGATCCAATTTCTCTCAACTCTCTCTCATTTATATTGTGCAAAGCATCATACTTCATATCATCTTATCATATTGCTTGTGTTGCCTTGCATTATTTCATATTACTATATCTTTGATTGCTTGGCTTGATTGTGTGTGCACATATTTCATATTGCTTGGATTGCTTGTGTGTGTGTGCCTAACTTGTACTCATCCAACAAGAGCTTCACATAGCGCCTCAACCCATTTCAAGGGGAATCAAGGGGAGTTAGTCCAGAGCCTCGAAAGGGGAATTCGGCTACACTTGTTGTATTGTATTAGTTTGTGCATAATTTGCATTAGCTTCCGCATTTAGCGCACTTAGTTTGCATTAAGTTTCTTAGATTAGCACTTACACCTATTCACCCCCCCTCTAGGTGTTTTTTCAATGGCCCTTGATGTGGTGATGGGGTGGTGATTTTGTGGAGGGTTTTGATGGTGGTGGTATTTTTGAAAAAGGTAAAGGAGATGGTGGAGGTTTTGGTGGAGTTTGTTGGAGTTTGTGGTGGTTTACATGGAGATGGAGGAGGAAGAAGATGAAGGTAGTGAGTTGGAGAAGTTGTAGTGGTTGTTGTTGTGGTGGAGATGAAGGAGGAGTTGGTGATGGTTAAGTTTTGGTGGAGAGAAGAATGAAGTAGAATGAAGAAGGAAAAGTTTATATAGGAATTGGAATTGTGAAGGTGATATAAAAATATTAAAGAGAGGGGTTTATTTGTAAAATGGAGAGGTGAAGTGGATCTTTGGCCGGCCATGGTGATGGGAGAGGAGTTTGAGTGGTTTTGGATATTTTGGAGAAGATATTTGTGGTGGAGAAGATATTTTGGAGAAGATATTTTTGGTGGAAGAATGGAGAAGTTTGGAGAATTTGGTGGAAAGAAAAGGAAAGAAAGAAAAAAGAAAAAGGGAAAAGAAAATGAAAAAAGGAAGATATTTTATTGGAAGAAAAAGTGAAAAATAATTAGAGTGGCTGATTCCCGGGATTCGGTTGCGGATGCGGAAAACTTTCGGAAAAATACCGGAATCGTCCGAAAATCAAGTATCTCGGAACGACCCGCAAAAATTCTCAAAAATCAAGAATATTTTTCTAAGAATCATGGTGAAATTAGTTTCAAGAAATTCTTTATAGGTTTTAAAATAAAAATCCTGGAATCGGCCGTCAATATCGGTCGACGCCAAATCGGGCAGAAATTTGATAAATTCTGAAAATGTCCAAAAAATGAATTAAGATAGTAAATATTATTCTAAGAATATATGAGAAAGCGGTTTCTCAAAATTTGACTCCATTTGTAAATTAAAAATCAAGGAATCGATCAGCGGTGCTGGTCGACACCGGTTTTGAAGATTTTCCATTTAATTCAGGAAAATTCCAAAAAATCATAGAAAATCTAAAATATTAGAAAATGATGTTTAAAACTGAAATCGGTCAAATTGGAATACCAGAAAGACCAAATTGAGTAATACACTAGGATCGGGTCCTTGGTCAGAGAAGAGTAGACTCTGAGTCCACGAATCCTGATTCAAGACAAAACGATAATATAAATAATTCATAATACAGAATAAATATAGGAAGTAAATCGAAAAATACGATCGAAAAATCTGAATACGCAACTAAGTACGTATTCTGGGAGCGGGGTGTTACAATCCATCCACCTTACAAAAAATTGCGTCCTCGCAATTTCGATAAGGGGTAAATTGAACACAAAGGGGACATGGACGGGAATTATACCAATTAAGATATGAAGCACTATAGGTAGAGCTCTCAAGTTGACTGAACAATGATCAGACTATAGACATCCTCTGCACTTCCGGCTGTATAAATCTTCGAACAATGCCGAATATTACTGACTGATAACATAACTTTGCAATAGAATTCCCGCTGCACTGCATACTTAATGTCGCTTTGAGGATGAGCCAGAATACTGAAGATAAAGAAAACCCTGATAGTCCTGAGCATAACAAAGAAGATCGATAATTGAGAATTCTAAATACCAGGCATCAATCACTCTGAAAGATATAGCCGAGAATGTAGAATATCCGTAGAGAATTCCGACAACTGACTTCTGAAAGATAACCCGATTAGGATCAATCCTGGGAATACCCGAGCACCATAGAGTCAGCCGAAGAGATCATATAGTAACTTTCTTCAGAACCAGCCACTACCTCTCTAGTCTACTCATATCTTAAGTTGGTATAAGGCTTCGAAAAACCAAAACAGGGGAAAGATGGAAGGGATTAGGAATCAAAGGAAAGATGATCAAGAATAGATAACTCTGTATTTGTAGTTGGATTGTATAACCAAGACTCATGCATTCCAGTTGCAAATTTCTTTACCATTAATTTGCAGTCTGGACGTACTGAGGATGTGAGAACCTAGGCTCTGATACCATCCTGTAACGCCCCGATCCTGCGGGTACGGAGACGTTACTGCAACGTATATACGCAGGTCCGAAATACCCTCACGTATATACGCTAAACATCAGTACAGGCAAGAATTAGAGTACGGAAACAAGTGGTGCATTATACATTCCAACATATGAGTAAAATTACAAAGTTATCACCAGAGGTGACAAATATTACAATAATATTAGATCACCAACATGGCGCAAATGCGAGAATACAAAGGATGTAAAGTATGAACAGTACAAAAGGCACTCACGAGTTTACAAAAGGAAAACTCGAGAGGCACACAGGGGGCCTGGAAGGATAGAGCTTCAGATGGTCTGCTGGAGATCCATGCTACCGCTGCGCCACTCTGATCAACAACTGGGAGAATCCGCACGCTCCAAGCTCCAAGACCTGGACATGAGGATCCAGGGGAGTCAGATGAAACTCCCCAGGCGAGTGGTGATGTAAATGCCAGATGGCGTGCTGAGATAAGTACAAGTGCATCGATAAAACCGAATCATAATCATGCATTGAAAACTGTGTCGTGAGCAGAAGCAAGTAAGCAAGTAGATGTCAGACAGGAAGTACTCAGGGTATGATGAGAACAGGAGACTGGTGGAATAGAATACAAGGAATAAAGCAGAGTATGAACAGCTAATATGATAATAATCATAAAACCGGAAATCCGAAGTAAAATCCAGTACAAGCAAATATGGCGAGGCATATCACAGATTCATAGCCGTCTAAGTTGCAGGATTCAGTATGCGTCCCATTCCACATACTTCTACTTACAACTTAAAGAGCAGGTTATTATCTTGACACTTTATTATTACTCGTCTTACCCTGATATCTAGATATGTGAACTAGCATCCCAGCACACATATATCCATATCTGAGTAAAGCAAGACTGTTATTGGAAACCAGCGGGGGTATCAACGAACTATGTTTACAGTGGGTCCCGTACATACCCGGGACCACGGCCCAGGATTGTTCCGTTGCTTGGTGACGGAACCTGCCGCAAGGCGATCAGGAGGGTCTTATGGATGCCCTTATCAAGATGGTACCAGGAAGGAGGGAGCCAGCTCTCCCCTCGGTCCCCTGGAGGCCCACAGGTCAGACCGGAAGTTTTAGTTGCACAACATGCCTAATACCACTGTAAACACGAACACATATTGATAGCCGCAAGTTTCCCCGACCAGATGCAAGTTGTTCCTTTTTATGATTTATTTGGTAATTATCAATTTACGGGAATAACAGGTGCAAGACATGATCAGGAGTTCAGGAGTTCAGGTCACTGTATGTAATACAGGATAACAGGTCACTGTACATAGTACAGGATAACAAGGCAGGATTCCCGTAAATGTGATAATCACAAGGTCAAGTATATCATGCCGGGTGTCAAGTGATAGCATGACAGGAGAATGATATTTGGCAGGTGACCAATCATGTCAAGAGATTGATATTAGTCCGGTGGCAAGTCATGTCATAACAAGGGGTCTTGCCAAGTAGTAGCATGTCTAGAGTCAGGTGATAACACATCAGGTGTTAAATAGTAGCAGGTAAATGGCAGGTATGAAGTAATGTCAGGGCAAGTGTTAACATATCAGGTAAATACATGACATGTGATAGAGTAGTAGCTGAGCACAACCAAGCGGAGCTGAGCAAGCTGGAGGCACAGACAGCAAGCAGTATTTAACACTGGAGCGTCTGACAAGATTACCGGGACAACTCGGCTTAAAGTGCGAGTAGAAAATCCGGCAGCATCTCGCCTAGACGAATCTAGTGGTAAAATGCTGAACGCTGATCATGATAACCAGGCGGAGCTGAACAAGCTGGAAGCACAGGCATCGAACAGGGTTTAGACACTAATACGCTATGCGAGGTTACCGGGATAACTCATTTTAGAATACGAGTAGAAAATCCAGTAACAAACTTGCCTAGACGAATTTAGTGAATAAAGCGCTGAGCGCTAAGTATGCTCACCAGACGGAGCTGAGAAACCTGACGGTCCCAATCACTTCTCTTTCGAGATAGTGAGAGACCGGAGGCTGAAGGGTCCGAGCACGCTCGGAGTTTAAGCGCACTCTCGGTGGCTACTAGCCATCCCAGGAGTGGGCAGAAACCCAGAGTCCAATCGACCACGAAGGGTTAGTCATGCATGGTATAAAGCAACAAGGTACATTACAGGCATGGTATATGTACAAGAATTAAACTACCCTAATACAAGCATTCGTCACAGAGCAATACATGTCCAGTCATTGGCACTCGGCCATACACAAATACAGGGACTCAGCCCAAAGCAAAATACATAGAAACATGGAATAAAAATACATGTCGACCCAACGAAGCGGGAAAACCCAAATGGAGGCGAGAGCGAGGACACTCGCCGAAATGAGAAAGTCAAGAAGAAAGCGAGAACACTCGCCTAAATCACCGGAATGCTGAAAAGTTTGAAATCCAAGGAACTCGCGCACACGCCATAAATAGAGAGAGAAACCTGGAGAGAAAAGTATATGGAAAGAGAGAGAGTGCACAGGGAGACGCGATTTTTGAGAGTGAGATGCGGGGGTCGCAGACGCGAGAGTTGCGTCGCGGGAATAGCAGACGCGGGAATCACAGATGCGGGAGTGGCGTCGCGGGGATGCTACAAACGCGGGGTTTGAGATCCGCGTTCAAGTCAGGACGCGAGGAGAACGCAGACGCGGACGTAGGTTCTGCGTCGCGTTAATCACGAGAAGAACACAGACGCGAGTATTAGCTCCGCGTTGTGTTGACACGAGAGGGACACAGACGCGTGCATGGATTCCGCGTTGCGTCGATACAATAACGCGAAGGCCGCGTTAAGGGATTGCCTAGACGCGGGGGTGAGATCCGCGTTAGGAATCAACAGAGAGGAAGAGAAAGGTGATGTTTGGTGGTTGAAGTAAAGGAGATGGAGGTGGTATTGTGATGGTAAAAAGTGATGGTGGAAGTGAATATGGTGGTGGTCACGCTTGTGTTGTCGTTGCAATTATCACCGGAATGATTACCGGAATAATCGTGAACGATTACCGGAATAATCATCGGAGATGTTGCTTGCAATTGTCACCGAAATGATTACCAGAATAATCGCGAACGATTACCGAAATAATCATCGGAGATATTGCCGACGAAGAAGAGCTCGGCACCAATCCAAAGGAGGTGGCCGGCCCTTGATGTGGTGATGGGGTGGTGATTTTGTGGAGGGTTTTGATGGTGGTGGTATTTTTGGAAAAGGTAAAGGAGATGGTGGAGGTTTTGGTGGAGTTTGTTGGAGTTTGTGGTGGTTTACATGGAGATGGAGGAGGAAGAAGATGAAGGTAGTGAGTTGGAGAAGTTGTAGTGGTTGTTGTTGTGGTGGAGATGAAGGAGGAGTTGGTGGTGGTTAAGTTTTGGTGGAGAGAAGAATGAAGTAGAATGTAGAAGGAAAAGTTTATATAGGAATTGGAATTGTGAAGGTGATGTAAAAATGTTAAAGAGAGGGGTTTATTTGTAAAATGGAGAGGTGAAGTGGATCTTTGGCCGGCCATGGTGATGGGAGAGGAGTTTGAGTGGTTTTGGATATTTTGGAGAAGATATTTGTGGTGGAGAAGATATTTTGGAGAAGATATTTTTGGTGGAAGAATGGAGAAGTTTGGAGAATTTGGTGGAAAGAAAAGGAAAGAAAGAAAAAAGAAAAAGGGAAAAGAAAATGAAAAAAGGAAGATATTTTATTAGAAGAAAAAGTGAAAAATAATTAGAGTGGCGGATTCCCGGGATTCGGTTGCGGATGCGGAAAACTTTCGGAAAAATACTGGAATCGTCCGAAAATCAAGTATCTCGGAACGACCCGCAAAAATTCTCAAAAATCAAGAATATTATTCTAAGAATCATGGTAAAATTCGTTTCAAGAAATTCTTTATAGGTTTTAAAATAAAAATCTTGGAATCGGCCGTCAATATCGGTCGACGCCAAATCGGGCAGAAATTTGATAAATTCTGAAAATGCCCAAAAAATGAATTAAGATAGTAAATATTATTCTAAGAACATATGGGAAAGCGATTTCTCAAAATTTGACTCCATTTGTAAATTAAAAATCCAGGAATCGATCAGCGGTGCTGGTCGACACCGGTTTTGAAGATTTCCATTTAATTCAGGAAAATTTCAGAAAATCATAGAAAATCTAAAATATTGGAAAATGATGTTTAAAACTGAAATCGGTCAAATTGGAATACCAGAAAGACCAAATTGCGTAATACACTAGGATCGGGTCCCTGGTTCAGAGAAGAGTAGACTCTGAGTCCACGAATCCTGATTCAAGACAAAACGATCATATAAATAATTCATAATACAGAATAAATAGAGGAAGTAAATCGAAAAATACGATCGAAAAATCTGAATACGCAACTAAGTACGTATTCTGGGAGCGGGGTGTTACATCAGTCATCTGAAAGTTGCAGTGACAATCAAAGAGCACCGCCAAGATGAACTGCTTGCAATGGCATTCGAACCCATGAGATGAGAGCTTTTCAGTTCATATTTGAACATGACCTCTTAGGGCTGAACGCGAACTTCACGTTTGGTGCCAAAACGCGGGGGTGAAAGCGAGCTCTATTTGCTGATGGTGCACTTGGCGTCTGTGTCGACGATCAGCAATCCGTTTGGCTCGCAGGAGTTGATGCGAACCCCCCTGCAAATTGAATTTGCTGAGCCTTGGGAGGAATTTTGCGGCGAGATTTGCCTTCATCATCATTGGCCTCACGGGTCTCGTAGGAGACATTGATGCGGGCCACATATGCTGTTGCAACCACTCCTGTCTGCTGACGATGAGTGCAACGCCTTCGCCGTCTCTCGGCATTCTGATTGAGTCGAAGAGGTTGTTGAGAACCCCGGCATCCGGAACTGGAAGTGCCTTGATAAAAGGATAGAGGAGAGATTGGTCTCTATTGCCATCTTAACCGTGGGTCATGGTGCAGTCTCTGAAGAGACGTTGGGGCTGACCACGTTGTCTCCACGGGAGACTCCCGAAGCTTTGGGGGAGTTCAACTTCTCTTAGTCGAATTCGATCACAAGCGATTCGACTGTGAATCCAAGCATCTTGACGTCGGCTTGCGCCACCACTTTCTCGTTGGTTGAAAACGACAAAGTATATGTCCCCAGCGGAGTGGCCATCTTTTGTACGCGCCGGAAAAAATCACGATTGCAAAATTCTTTTGATTGGATAGAAGATTACAACGGATACAATCCAATTACAAAAGAGAGGGAATCTCAAGGTTGATTCTCCTCTTTGTTTAAAGCTGGGTTCTTCATGTGACGGTGGAGAGTGAGTCTTGTTCTCCGTTGACCGGCCGAACGTCAAGCTTCTCTTGTGGATTCTCTCTTTGGATCTACTGGTGGAGTAGCACAGCTCCGTCAGTAATGGAATCTCAAAGAGATTTAAAGAACTTGAACTTAGCAAGTTAACAGAAAGAGTCGAACTCTTCTCAGGCTACAAGAGCTTCGAGGTCGAACTCTGCTGAGGTAGCTCTCCTCCTCTGCCCATGGCTTCTTGGCTTTCTCCATCGGGACTCTCCTCCTCAGCCCTTTTAGAAGAGGTCCCCTCCTCCCGGGGTCCTTAGAGAGGTCCCCCTGCCGTCCTCCCCCTTCTCTAGCTATTCATAGCTATTTATAGAGGAATTGGGGTGTAACCAACCCCTAAATCTCTCCATAATGGGAGGGGTGTAACCAACTCCTTAAATCTCTCCATAATGGGAAGTTATTCCCCATTATGTAGAGAGAAAATGGGGTGTAACTGACCAAGTTTGTGGCTCAGTTATAGCAAAAAATGCGGGTCTCGCGCTGGACGCGGACCTTGCTTTGATGTTGAGATGCGGAGCTCACAGGCTCGCGTCTGTGTCAGAACGCGGAGCTGCTCAGGCTCGCGTTTGAGTTGAAACGCGACCTTCGCGTCTGACGCCTTTCGCGTCTGACAAAGGATGCGAGGTCCGCGTCTGGCGACCTCCGCGTTTGACTGAGAAAGGACGCGAGGTCCGCATCTGGCGATCTCCGTGTCTGATATTGGAACGCGAGGTCTGCGTCTGGCGACCCCCGCGTTTGGCTAAGAAAGGACGCGAGGTCCGCGTCTGGGAAGTTCGCGTCTGGGAGTTTCGCGTCTGAGACTGGAAGCTATCTCCGCATCTGGGAGGTTCGCGTCTGAGGCTTTGTCCGTAGTAATTTTTTGATAGCCTACAATTGTTATAAAACCTTATTAGTAATCTAATGGCATATGAAGTGCAACTCAAAGACAGAAAGAAGGATGAATAACAATCTCTCTCAAAGAAGAAAGAACTTGCCTTCCATGCATCCTCAGATACGGACAATTCAGATGACGATGAAGAGGAGATGGCAATGCTTTCAAGAAAATTCAGAAGATTCTTGAAGTAAGGTAAGTTTAAATGTTTTAATTGCAATAAAACAGGTCATATGAAGAAGGATTACCCATTGCTCAAAAACAAAGGTAAATTCAAGAGCAAAAAGTTCAGAAAGAAGAAAGACTACCAAGCTTCATGGGAAAATAGTGATTCCTCTTCCTCTGACGAAGAAGAAGCCACTGAACATGCCAACATATGCTTTATGGCCCAAGAAGAAGATGAGGTACAATATACTGAACTCCTAAATGCATTTCACGAATTATATAGTGATCTTAAGAATGAAAAGATAAAGAATAAAGTTTTGTCAAAGGAAAATGAAAAACTCATTAAAGAAAATTCATGTTATGTATCTCAAATTTCTTCTATAAATTCTCAAAAAGATGATTTTGAAAAAGTGATATCATCATTGGAAAAAGATAATGAGAATTTATTATAAAATAATGTTTTATTGAAAAGAGAAACTATGTCTTTAAATGAAAGAATTTCTGTTTTAGATAAAGACATATAAATTTTCAAAATGAAGTATGAAGAGATTTTGAAAAATGTGACTAAATTTAATCAAGGAAAAGAAAAGTTGAATGACAAAAGATGTCACATAATCATTATGGTCTTAGATTTTTTGGAAAATCTACATATGTTAGTAATCCATATAATTCTTTTGTGAAAAGAAATTCTGATATTATTTCAAAAAGAATTAAGAATAAGTTCATATGGATTCCTAAAAATTTAATCATTGTTGATAAAAATACTTATATTGCATCATACATACATGACATATGTAATTCATGCAATTATGTGTATACTAACAGATGTAAACCAAATTCAAATTGGGTTTGGTCTCCTAAAGGTTAATGCTTTGATCTTATAATGATTGGTACCATTCTAATGTCTATCTTTCAGGTACCATATAAGAAGTTTGATAAGAAAAATTATTTCAGAACATTATCATATCATATATATATATATATATATATATATATATATATATATATATATATATATATATATATATATATATATATATATATATATATATATATATATATATATATATATATATATATGTTATGACATATTTTTTACAGGGGGAGAACACATGTTTTTCTATATCTGTTATAACCTCTTTCTGCAGGGGGAGAACATATTTTCTTCAGGGGGAGAATATATAACATATTTTCTGCAGGGGGAGTATTCGTGCACACAAAGTGTCATCATCAAAAAGGGGAAGAATGTTGGAACTTGCTTTTGATGATACATTTGTGAAGCCATTTCCATTGAGCTCTTTTGCACAAAGCCTATTCAAGAGTTTTACATGATCAAGACTTCCCAAAGAGAGTGGCTATGATTGTGTTTTATAATATTTTATATTATGTTAAAAGCCATGAAACACACACACACATCATAACCCTATTAGTCGACTTATACCCTTTAGTAGTCGACTTATACATGGTATAGTCGACTTGACATTTTCTCTAGTCGACTAACATTTGTCCTGCATATATACCAACTCTCTGTTTGTCACTATTAGTCGACTTATAGTCGACTAATAACCTGATGTAGTCGACTTATACATTATTTTGGTCGACTAGTTTCAGTTTTCAGAAATTTATCCTTTGATTCAATCTTGACCTAGTCGACTTGGCCCATTTCATAGTTGACTAATCCAGTATAAATTGCCCAACATAGTCGACTAACCCCCTACCCCAAGTCGACTAATGGCAGTTTCTGACTGTTGGACAGTTTCTGTTTTCTGGTATTTTATCCAACGTTATCCAACGATTATATATTCAAATTTATCCTAATTACTACCCTAACTAACCATAGAGTTCAGCTATAAATAGGGTTGTTATCTTAGGCTAAATACACCAATTAAAAACTCAAGTTTTCTACCTAAAAATTCTGTTCAAAATTCTGTTGTTCTGAAAACTTGCTTCCACTTTCTGTTTCTTCTCTAATTCCTACTCTATTGTGAAGATTTCTGAAAGTCCACTTATAAGAGACCTTGTCCACAATCACATACATATTCAAGTATAGAAACAATTGTAATCATTCAAAGAGGAGCATTGTACAAGGGCGTCTTCTTGGTGTAGAAGAGAAGTTGTACAAGGTGTTTGTCTTCTTGGTGTAAGAGGAGTTGTACACATTTGGCAAAAGGTGTTTTGTCAAGTGGTATACAAGGTATTGGTTTTGGGTGTATCCAAATCAGGAAAGAAAAATCTCAAGCGGATTGCTTGGGGACTGGACGTAGGTCACAAGGACCGAACCAGGATAAATCTCTTGTCTTTGCGTTTGCATTTTTCTGAGTTTTATCTTGTAAATTTTTACTTCCTGCAAGTAGTTTTATTTAAAAATTTATAAACACTATTCACCCCTTCTAGTGTTTGTGTTGCTTGAATATAGATCCTACACGTAGTATGGGATGCGTCTATTACAGGTGACAGTTAATGTTCGCTGATATAATTAATAATGATAAACTGTTATAATGTATTGTGACTGACCGTGACCACCTAATTGTACATGTATATAAACTATGATAGATATATGATCATACACATGATCAGATTGTATATCAGACTAGTGACATATGCTAAGTTACACATCTTGATATTAGTTTTTTCTTTTTATTAAGATGTCAGTTATATATCGTTCATAGTTTTGTTCTTGATATTGATTATTCTATTATCTTTTATTTCCGTTATCATGTTGTTATTACTTATATTGTTATTATGCAGGAAGACCTTCCCTTTACACACACACACACACACACCCCCACCATTAGGTCACTTCTGACGACTCTGGATTCGCACGTCTAGGATTTTGGACACCTTCTTATATTTTTCAGGTGTTCGTGTGATCGTACGCTTTGCGAGGAGACTTGAGTTCTCTCTTTTCGATTTCTGGTATTCCTACTTTTTTTTATTTTGTCATTTTCTTGATTCTTGATATATTAAACTCATTGCTTATTTACTTCTTTATTTATCTGTTATCTAGTGCGGACATTATATATGTTATTGTAGTGATATTAATTTATCATAATAGATTTTATTTTATTTCTTGTTCAGGTTACTTTAGGCTTAGCGTGTATACGTGAAATATTTTCCTCGCGTATATACGTCGCTGACTCTCATCACCACTCTATTTTCACGTATTTTGAGAAGCAGGGCGTGATAAAGAGTAAGGAATTTTAGATAAAAGAGGTGGGAAAAGTTGAGAGAGCTCCTAAACCAACTTAAAATTAGTAGCCAGTGAGACCTAGCTCACTGATAAAAAGATGGGAGTGGGATGTTGGGGGGGTCTTAGATTCAAGTCTCGGCTATGGTCTATGTATAAAAAAAGGAGAAAAAAAACTCAAATTTGATGTATGAGTTAAGCACTTACCTACAAAAAATAAGAGGCAAAGTCCATAAAAATTTCAAAAATTCTAAACTTTGTTCTTGACAAGCCCCGTCATAGTTACCTTCTAACTCTCACAATATTTAAAGTGTTAGGAAGGTTTAATAAGAATTAGAAGCCTAACTCCTACTTACTCTTGTCATAAAAAAAGATCCTTAGGTCTACTTTTATAGTTCGAAACCATGGTTTTAGTTTTCAAAGGCAATGCAATCGATGATGGAGGAGGTGGAGGATAACCGAGTGGAAGATGTAAGAAAAGAGATAAAAGGGATTTTGAGAGGGAGATAGAGATTTGGGGATGAAAGAAATTTTA
Organism: Agave tequilana; assembly: GCA_038442645.1. NCBI lineage: Eukaryota > Viridiplantae > Streptophyta > Magnoliopsida > Asparagales > Asparagaceae > Agave > Agave tequilana. Next base: position 15,957 of record JAVJIF010018007.1, on the reverse strand, counting down.
AAATTCAAGCAATCGGTTGATAACTCAAATTTTTGTGTATCCTTAGAGATCTCCATCACAAGTCATTCATTAGGAATAACAAATACTCGTTGCTGATATTTTACATTACCAAAATCATCTTTGAGGGGTATTCATCATCAGCGGTATATTTAACCCAAATTAGTTTTATCCCTCAAGAATGTTCCCTTCAGATTTCAATCTTTTTTTTTAGCTAGTTAGCTAGTGAGTCACTTCATTATAAAATTTTGTAATGTTTGTATCTATAGTGTTTTAGACAAAATCCACTCACCTAACACGACATGCTATATTTTGTTTCATATATACTGCGCAGCGGAAGTGAACATTGGATGATGCTAGTGTTGCATGAGTTGCAAGCGTTGTAGGAATAAGGAAGAAGGTGTTGAGACCACACCAACAATTGGGCTATGACACCAACTATTGTGCGCCAAAGATCTTAATCAACGTTGTGGAACTGTGATAATATGTAATACTTGTAAAAGAAACTACTAAAGTAAAGTAACAATACTAAGACAAAAAGAGAAATAACACGAGGATTAACGTAATTCGGTCAAACCTGGCCTACATCCACGGGAAGAGTACTTAATAGAGTTTTATTAGTAAACTTTATACAAGAGATGTAACCATCCCCTTGAATCCCACAAGAGTATTCACCTTCCACTTGAATCCCTCTAGATTACAAGAGTATTCCTTCTCTCTTTGCACCATTACTTACTCCTCCCTTTACATTGGCTTCTTTTACTCTTCTTATGTTGTTACAATATAATATGTTAGAACATTTATTTATAAGTTTTACAATACAAATCTCATTGAACTATGAGAAGATCTTGGCCGTCGTGACAACCTCTCACTCCTCTCTCCAGCCTTCAGCCATCACCCTTCCTCTTCTTTTCTCTCCTCTGCCTACAAGCCCAAGAAATTGCAACCTACTCCTTTCATCTCCTTCTTCTTCTTGCTTTTACAATGATCGTACATATATTTTGTATTCTTTTCATTACACTCCTACATTTATCATGTAATAAATCTGCTAATTTTCTTGTCTTAAATACCTATTTTGCAGAAGATAATAATGAAGAGAAAGGGGATTAAATTAAATAAATACCAGTTAAAATCAAATTTAACTGGATCTATTTAGTTAGCTGAGGATGATCCCAGATCTAGTTAGAACAAATCAAGGATTGGGGCAAATGTTCAGCTGAAGATCGAGCAAATCAGAAAGATAACACCAAATGAAAACTGATAAAATTCAGATTTTTATAAATCCATTTTGGTTAGCTAAGATCAACCGAGAATAATATCAAATACAAAGAGATAAATGGATAGAGAGAAGATCAACGGATGGGATGAAGCAAGTTTGACTCAGATTCTGACTGGATACATTTTAGTATTGGAATCATAACGTTCGCTACCAAATCTCAAATCTGATTATTTAAGATAATACAGAAAGAGGACTTACAGGGCTACAACTCTTATATTGATCACTATTTCTAATTCTGTCATTTGATAAGTGATATTCAGCAATCAACACGCCAGCAAACTGCAAATAAGAACTGAATATCCACATCAAATCAAGTTTGGAGTAAGGGGAGGATTCAAATTCAGAAATAGCCAGCTTTCCAATCTTCATACTCCTCTAACCTCTGCATTTCTTCTATAAATACCTGCAATCTCAAAGGAATAGAGAAGGACCAAGCAGAAAGTAGAACTTAGGCTAATTTGTAGTTTGTAACTTAGGTTTTATTTTCTTTCATGTAATTTTTATTTTCTTTATGTAACTGAGAGGAGAGGAGACTTTCATGGAGGAATGAGAGCAAGCTTGTACTGCAGGTGACACGATATAAGTGATCTCTTCTTCTATTGTTATTTGAATTGAATCAAAGTTACTTTTTCTTCTTTACTCTTGTTTTCGTTTACTCTCCTCTAATGTGTTGCAATCTAAGTGAATCTGATAGCCTTGAGACTGCTTCGCCATTGCAAGTGCCCTTGATGGCCTCTGGTGATGAACAACCATTCTCTTGCTAGTATAGTTTGCCCTTTATTCCTAGTGTAGATCGAGAATGGGGAAGATCCTATACGCCATGCTTGATTGCCTTCAAGACAAGGTAAGTTGTCGCAACGGATCTAAGGTATATGAGCACTGAAGAGGTAAGTAATTTTTAGGTTGTCTTTCTTTCTTTTATTCTTTAGTTTCAATATCACAATCTCCAACCATTTTTATCACCCTTTTCAATTTCTTTGTATATAATCAAATTTTCATTTTCCCACCTTCTCAATCTACCACTTTCTCCTTAACTTACTCTAACCTAATTTTTCTTTTTCTTTTAAAGAACTAAAGAAGAACTTTAACCATTAATTGTAGCCTAAAAGAGAACTTACTAAAAAGCTTCCATCGCTAGTGTCTCCTTGTGGATCACGACCCGCATAGCCACTTGCTATTGCGGTAGAATTGAGCACCTTGCACTACTGTTTTAAAAGTTCTGAAATTCTGTATTTTTGTGCAGGTTCAAACTCAATCAAATTTTGGCGCCATTGCCGGGGAGGGACGGTAAGTTATTCTCTTTTTAGATTCACATTTTTGGGTTAACTTTCTTTTTGTTTTTGGTGTACAGGCTTGACAACAAGGAATCTTTGCTGCAGTGGACACATAAGTGGCCTTGGACTCTTCTCAAGAAAGCAGAGCCAAGAAGCCCTCAGATTTGCTAAATTTCAGTGGCAAAACTGAGTGAACTACTAACCTATATTTTCTGCAGGTTGGCTGAATTGTGTAGTTTAAATATCTGTAGCATTATTTCCTTATTGACTCACTGTATATATATTTCTAACACAACAGTGAAAAGTTAATTGTAAATGCTAAAAAATGATTTAGACTTTGCATTTAGGCACGTGTCTATTTCATTATATTTTCTATTTACTGTTGAAGAGTGCTAGAGCCAAGGTATGTGTGCATAGCATTTAGTATAAGGTTCATTCTTGTATGAAATATTGCTTGAGTGTTACTTTTTTTCTATATACTTGTACACTGCACTAAATTGATTTAAGGGCTTATCCAATAAACAAGATAAGGTGGGGAAGTCATTACCCTCCCTTAGCCCACAAATAATCTCCTCACTCACTAACCCAAGCCTAACTAAAAATGAGTAGACGTTGGCCCTAGGGACATCTCGGACTCAATTAGGAGATTATCCTAAGAGGGAAAGATGTTAGAATATGACTCCTGCCAAATCAGTGTCTAGGAAGGGGATTAAGGGCCGAAAGCCCGAAGGTTGGTGGTTACTTAATTAAGGAACATCTTTGATGGATAACCTACCACCAATCTTGCCCTGACCTGGCTGATTAGCTTGTGGTCAAAGTCTGCATTATACCTCCTATGGACAGTCTAACCAGTTAGGAATCGTCTAGGTCAAAGGTCTACCCTAACTTAGGTTAGAATTTTTTCTTTTTGTTTGCTTATTTGTTTGTTTTTTTCTTTATTTGTGTTTTATTGTGTGATATGGCTTATAACAACAAATTTTCTAATTTTAATGGTAATCTATATTACACACCAACCTCTTTTCGGATATTACCAACCCGGCATATCATAACTTTAACCAACCTAGTGTACCGGATTGTTCTTATCCGAATCAATATAACCCATGCCCCCAATCTTATAACCATAATTTCCAGAATAATTTCAACTCTTCACAGAGTCAATAGGGATTCAACTCCCCCGAGTCCAATTTTCAACCAACTTGTCCTCCTTATCCACCTTGTCCATAATATTTCCAAGATTCATACTCAGTTCCACCAGTCCAAAATAGAAAACCGTCAATTTTGGAAATGAGTATGCGTGAGTCCAAACAACAATCACAAAATCTGATGGACTCACAATTTTACAACCAATTCCAAATAATACTTCATCTTTTCAAGACCAATCGCAACAAAATGATGAACCTATCAACTATGAAAAGATGCTTGAAGCCATGACTCAGGCTCAAAAACGCTCGTAATCATGACATAGATATGATGGTCCAAACTCTACGTTCTCACTGTTGGCCAGTTCTGATGTCATTAACCATTCTGTTAAAACTGAAGAGTCATGTTGTTTTGGAAAACAAGGTTCCATTTCAGCACAATCATTTGAACTTATCCAAACTCTAATTTTGAAAATGATATGACAGTTTGGCAAGTTATTCCTTTCCTGAAATAGAACTTGAGAATGAATATGATCCTGAACCTCAACTTAGTGATTTAATTCTACTTCTTGATTCAATAATGACTCCGGTGTCTTCACCTGATTTCAATCTTTTTCCCGAGTCCACATTGGATTCTGTGCCAATTCATCATGAAATTGAATCACCCATCTTTGATGATCATCATATTGAACTTGACCAATTTCACACTTTTGAAAGTCATATTGACAAATTGACAAGTTTTCATTTTTATGAAATTTAACTCAATGGAAAATGTGACCTAGATTCTCAAATTTGTGATCCAGTTCAAATTCCTGAATCAATATTGACTCCTGTTTTGTTACCCGACTTGAGTAATATTTTAGAGTCAGTTTTAATTCCCACACCTGTTATTCTTGAACTTGAATCACCAATATTAAGTCACATTCTATTGTGGGAAACTGAATGTGGACTTGAGTTTCAACTTCTTGATTTGGACCCACTTCCTGAGCCAATCTCGACTCCTGAACCTTTACTTAACTTAAATCACTTTCCTGAGTCGGTATTAGTTCCCGTATTTCTTAAGTCCAAGTCAATCATTCTATCTTTTCACACTCCATTTTGGGACAAGGCGGTTGACAAAATTGACTCTGAAATTAATTATGAAATTTGAAAATTAGATGGGGTAAATATTTAATAAAATCATTCATGTATATATCATTTTAGTGGGTTATATTAGAGAAATTTCTGGTGGGTTCCTCCGAACTTCACGAAAATTTGATTGGGCCGCATTACGTGGACCAATCAGACCACCACCCGGAACCACCACCTTAAGGTAATATTTCCTTCCCTTTCTTCTTTTTCATGCATCTATGCATTAATTCATACATTGAGGACAATGCATGAGATATGTGTGGGGGAGGGTTCTAACGTAACTTAGGTTTTTCTTTTTATTTTAAAAAAAAATATTAACATGTTTCTTTACGTTTAAAAACTTTTTGAAAATAGAAACAATATTTTGACATATTTTTTGTAAGATATTAAGTAAATTTTAAGGAATAGGAAAATCAAAATTAGGATTTCTTAAACTTGGTCAAAAAGATTATTTGTTTGATTTTTAGGCTTAGGAAGATAATTTGTCAAAGTAATATAGTCTTCATCTTTACCTTAATGAAATATGCATACTTCATATACTTACATACTTAGGGTTCAAAAACAAAGATTCTTATGCCTTATAATATATATATATATATATATATATATATATATATATATATATATATATATATATATATATATATATATATGTAACGCCCCGATCCCGAGGGTACAGAGACATTACTGCGACGTATATACGCAGGTCATAAGTACCCTTACGTATATACGCTAAGCATCAGTACAGGCAAGAATCACAGTACCACAATACGTAGTATTTATACACATGCCAACATAAGGAGTACAATTTACAAAGTTATCACAGAGTGTGATATACTATTACATGTATCGTATATCACAGCCAGGTACAAAAGTAAAATTTATAATATGAATACGAGATGCTCACGAGCTGAAGGAAAATCCCGCAAGCTGGAAGGAAGAGTCGGGTAGGAAAGGGACCAGGATTAGTCAGCCTGCTCTGAGAGGAAAACTTGATCTCGGTGGAGGGCTCCACTTCAATCCAAGCTTCAGAACCTGAAAATACAAATTCAAGGGAGTCAGAACCTCCCAACAACTGTTCAGGTTACAGCCAAGTGGCATAAGAGATAAGTGTATGAGAAAGCGTGTGTAAAGGAGGTACAACGTATTATAAATAGAAAAACCCGAATACATCGATATTATCACTTTTAATGCTTAATCTTATTACTCATCCTACTCATATGTCTAGGTATGTGCTATAGCGTCCTAACGCACATACATCCACATCTGAGTAAGTTGAGGCTGTTATTGGAAACCAGCGGGGGGTATCAACGAACAATATTACAATGGGTCCCGTGCATACCCGGGACCACGGCCCAGGATGTTCCGTTGCTTGGTGGACGGAACCTGCCGCAAGGCGATCAGGAGGGTCTTATAGGATGCCCTTATCAAGATGGTACCAAGAAGGAGGGAGCCAGCACTCCCCTCGGTCGCCTGGAGGCCCACAGGTCAGACCGGAAGTTTTAGTTGCACAACATGCCTAATACCACTGTAAACACGAACACATATTGATAGCCGCAAGTTTCCCCCGACCCAATGTAAGTTGTCTCATTTTATGGTTTATTAGATGATTATCAGATTCCGGGAATGAGCAGGAACAAGTCAGAATATCAGGAATACATGTGTATCAGGAGTACGGTTTGTACTATAATGTATCAAGTAGAGATCAAGATGTCAGGTCATCATTCCCGTTATCATGATAATTATGAGAGTCAAGTGTATCATGCCGGGTGTCAAGTGATAGCATGATAAGAGGGTGATATTCGTCAAGTGACAAGTCATGTAATAACAAAGGGCAATTATCAGGTAGTAGCTGAGCATAATCGAGTGGAGCTTAAGCAAGCTGGAGGCACAGACAGCTAACAGTGTTTAACACTGGAGCGTCTGACAAGATTACCGGGACAACTCGGCGTAAAGTGCGAGTAGCAAATCTGGCAGCATCTTGCCTAGACGAATCTAGTGGTAAAGCATTGAGCGCTAAGTATGCTCACCAGATGGTGCTGAGAAACCTGACGGTCCCAATCACTTCTCTTTCGAGATAGTGAGAGACCGGAGGCCGAATGGTCTGGAGGCGGTGCTGAGAAACCTGGCGGTCTCAAATCACTTCTCTTTCGAGATAGTGAGAGAACGGAGGCTGAATGGTCTGTACGAGTTGTTCTATCCTATTACAAGCATTATAGTATATCAGTCCTGTTCAAGTGAAGACATGTTCACAGATTACAACACACACCCGTACGACCACACCGCACTGATACAAAATACAACATAATAATGATTTTGATGCAAGTCCATTTTCTTGGCGAGGAAGTCACTCGCCTAAAACGTCACTTTTGAAGCTTTGCGCGTCCGATTCCCCGGGAGAGGAAAAATACCAAGCGAGCAAAGGAAAGGGGGGGCTTGGCCTTTGGGTGGCCGCCGGCCCTAGGGTGGTGCGCCACCCCTTGGTGGTGGCCTAGGGAGTGGCCGGCCCCAAGGAGAGGGAGGAGGAGAGGAAAGGGAAGATGATTTTGTTGTTGGTGGTGGTATTTGGTAAAGAAGATGGATTTTGGTGGAGTAATGAAAGAAAGTAAAGGAAGTAGTGGAGATGAAGGTGGTGTTGTGATGGTGAACTTGATGGTGGAAGTGAAGATGGTGGTGAAATTAGTAGAGATGAAGGTGATGAAAAAGGTTATACAAAGATGGTGGTGATGTCGTTAGTGTTGTCGTTGTAATCGTCACCGGAATGATTACCGGAATAATCGTAAACGATTACCGGAATAATCACCGGAGATGTTACTGACGAAGAAGAGCTCGGCCCCAATCCAAAGGAGGTGGTCGGCCTTGAGAAGAAGATGGGGTGGTGGTTTTGTGGAGAGGTTTTGTTGTAGTGGTAGTTTTTGGAAAAGGTAAAGGAGAAGGTGGAGACTTTGGTGGAGTTGTTGAAGTTGTGGTGGTTTGAATGGAGATGGAGGAGGAAGAAGATGAAGGTAGAGAGTTAGAGAAGTTGTAGTAGTTGTGGTTGTGGTGGAGATGAAGGAGGAGTGGTGGTGGTGGTTAGGTGTTGGTGAAGAGAAAAATGAAGTGAAATGAAGAAGGAAAGGTTTATATAGGAATTGGATTTGTGAAGGTGATGTAAATAAATATTGAGAGAGGGGGTTTTGTAAAATGGAGAGGGTGAGGTGTCCCTCTCTTGGCCGGCCATGGTGATGGGAGAGAGGTTGGATATTTTGGAGAAGATATTTTTGGTGTTTAGATATTTTTGGTGGAAAGTTGTAGAAGATAATGGAAGGATGGAGAATTTTGTAGAATTTGGTGGAAGGAAAAGGAAGGAAAGAAAATAGGAAAAAGGAAAAGAAAATGAAAAAAGAAAGATATTTTCTTGGAAGAAAATGTAAAAATAATTAGAGTAGCGGATTCCCGGGATTCGGTTGCGGATGCGGAAAACTTTCGGAAAAATACCGAAATCGTCCGAAAATCAAGTATCTCAGAACGACCCGCAAAAATTCTCAAAAATCAAGAATATTATGCTAACAATCATGGTGAAATTAATTTTAAGAAATTCTTTATAGGTTTTAAATTAAAAATCCTGGAATCGGCCGCCAATATCGGTCGACGCCAAATCTGGCAGAAATTTGAAAAATTCTGAAAATTTCCAAAAAATGAATTAAGATAGTAAATATTCTTCTAAGTAGATATGTGAAAGCGGTTTCTCAAAATTTGATCCCAGTTGTAAATTAAAAATCCAGGAATAAACCAGCGGTACCGATTAATCCCGATTTTAGGGTGTTTATAAAAATAATTCGGAAAAAAAATCTGAAAAATCATGAAAATCTAAAATAGTAGGAAACAGTGTTTAAAACTAAAATTGACCCAAGCTGATTACCAGAGAGATCAAATCATGTAGTACTTCCATTGTAAGAGAAATAAATAAAAGAAAATAATAAATAAATAAAAATAACAAAGTGTTTTTTTTTTTAAAATGAGGATACGCAATCTGAGTACGTATTCTGAGGATGTGGGTGTTACAATATATATCTATAAAAGATGAACAAATCTAATTATTGATTAGTTAGGTACTTTGGCCTAAGCAAGCCTTAGTATTTATACGAAAGATGATTAGATAAGTTTGAGAAAAATATATATATATAAATCCTCTGATTAAGCTGGGTATTTGTAGCTAATAAAGCATAAGTATTCACGCCTAAAAGTGGTTCATATAATAAAATCCTTAGTTTTGTGGCCTTGTTTGCTCGAGTCCTTAAGTCCTTGGGGTGTTTTCTCACTCGGTGCTCTAAGACCGTTTGGTTTGGGAGACATCGATTAAAGGCTCGTTACATGGGCAGATTAGAAAGCCTAATAGAACTAAGGAATGATACCACCAATATATATATATATATATTATATATATATATATATATATATATTATATATATATATATATATATATATATATATATATATATATATATAAGGCATAAGAGTTAGAGTTAAAGAACCCTTAGTCAAAATTTTCACGGTCACAAGTTGCATATGATTTAGGGTAAAGTAATAGATTAGATGAGAAGTACAATTTGACTCCTTACTTTGATTGATAACAAATTTTGAATAGAGACTAAGTTTAGGAAAAAAATTCAGTTTTCCTATAACTTATAGATTACTTAAATCTTACAATTATATTTCAAATATTTTTCTCTTTCAAAATGCTTTTCGAAAATACTAACTCTTTTTTCTCTTTCTTTATGGATTTTGTGGGTGCAATCCACTGAAAACCCTCACGAGACAAAACTCGTCCTCTAGGGGTAACCTAGAGGTTTAACGGCTTGTTGCACAAGCTCAGTGCAATCGCGTGACCTACGAAAGTGGTCTAATAATTTTTAGTTTAGCTTTGTTGTTTTGCTCGAGGACGAGCAAAAGATAGGTGTGGGGGTATGATCGTACATATATTTTGTATTCTTTTCATTACACTCCTACATTTATCGTGTAATAAATCTGCTAATTTCCTTGTCTTAAATACATTTTGGAGAAGATAATAATGAAGAGAAAGGGGATTAAATTAAATAAATACCAGTTAAAATCAGATTTAACTGGATCTATTTGGTTAGCTGAGGATGATCCCAGATCTAGTTAGAACAAATTAAGGATAGGAGCAAATGTTCAGCTGAAGATCAGAGCAAATCAGAAAGATAACACCAAATGAAAACCGATAAAATTCAGATTTTTATAAACCATTTTGGTTAGTTAAAGATCAACTGAGGATAATATCAAATACAAAGAGATAAATGGATAGAGAGAAGATCAACGGATGAGATGAAGCAAGTTTGACTCAGATTCTGACTGGATACGTTTTAATATTTGAATCATAACTTCGCTACTGAATCTCAAATCTGATGATTTAAGATGATCCAAAAAGAAGACTTACAGGGCTACAACTCTTATGTTGATCACTATTTCTAATTCTGTCATTTGATAAGTGATATTCAGTAATCAACACGCCAACAAACTGCAGATCAGAACTGAATATCCACATCAAATCAAGTTTGGAGATAAGGGGAGGATTCAAATTCAGAAATATCCAGCTTTCCCTATCTTCATACTCCTCTAACCTCTGCATTTCTTCTATAAATACCTGCAATCTCAATGGAATAGAGAAGGACCAAACAGAGAGTAGAACTTAGGCTAATTTGTAGTTTGTAACTTAGGTTTTTATTTTCTTTCATGTAATTTTTATTTTCTTTATGTAACTGAGAGGAGAGGAGACTTTCATGGAGGAATGAGAGCAAGCTTGTACTGCAGGTGACACCGGTGTAAGTGATCTCTTCTTCCATTGTTATTTAATTTAAATCAAAGTTACTTTTTCTTCTTTACTCTTGTTTTCGTTTATTCTCCTCTAATGTGTTGCAATCTAAGTGAATCTGATAGCCTCGAGACTGCTTCGCCATTGCAAGTGCCCTTGATGGTCTATGGTGATGATCAACCATTCTCTTGCTAGTATAGCTTGCCTTTTATTCTTAGTGTAGATTGGGAATGGGGAAGATCCTACAAGCCATGCTTGATTGCCTTCAAAGACAAGGTAAATCGTAGCTACGAATTCAAGGAATATGAGCACAAAAGGGGTAAGTAACTTTTAGTTTCTTTCTTTTCTTTTAATTCTTAGTTTAGAACACCACAATCTACCACTTCTTTTATCACTCCTTTTCCATTTCTTTGTATATATCATTTCTAATTTCTCCATCTCTTAATCTACCATCTTCTTCCTAATTCAACTTTAACTCCATTTTCCTTTTTCTTTTAAAGAACTAAAGAAGAACTTTAACCATATTTTGTAGCGTAAAAGAGAACTTGCTAAACAAAGCTTCCATCGCTAGTCCCTCCTTGTGGATCACAACCCGCATAGCCACTTGCTATTGCGGTAGAATTGAGTAACTTGTACTCTTTAATCTTAAAATCTGAAATATTGTATTTTTGTGCAGGTAATCTCAATCATACAACCATCATCCACTGCCTCCTCCGCCATCCATTGCAGCCTCTGAAATTACCCAGAGGGGGGTGAATAGGTGATATGCTAATATATGGGAAAAATAAAAACTTATCAATAATAATTCTACACAAAGATATAAACACATAAATGAATTCAAACTCACAGCCAAGAAATGAAGTTATATACCTCATGAAGGGCTTTGAACTTCTCCTCGTGATTCCTTTTAAATAAAAGTTAAGAGGTATAATTGCTTTCTTGGTATATAGAGAGTTCAAACAAATAATCTTGAGAGAGGAATAGAACAAGTATAATTGTATGATAATATAAAAGAGTAAGAGTCTGAGAGATCAAACGCAAACTAATTGCAAAGATAGAGGATTGTTATTGAGGTTCGAGCTACTTGCTCTACGACCCCACCTTTACCGCAATGAAGGATTCCACTATAATCGCTCTCGATTACAATTGAACTTGATTCTACAAGATCACTTGGTGCCGCAACACCTACAAGCTTCCTTACTCATTCTTACAAGAACATAAGCACACGAGCCCACGAGCTCGATCGAGATCACAACCTCCAACAACTCAATTACAAAGAATAAACTGTAACACCCCGTTCTCGGAATACGTACTTAGAGACTATAGACACTCTAAAAAGATAAATTCTCCATGTAACACTTCAACTGGTCTGAACGACATCCAAACTTATCAACATTTATAAAAGACAAAATGCGGACAAGCTGACGACCAGGTTCTACTCATCCTCAAAGACAAAATGATGACTTAAAGCTTAGATCGCTTATATTTTTGCAAAATATTTCAAAAACTTGTCTCCCTTTCAAAATACACTTTCAAAGCACTAACATTTGTCTTCTTTCTTTATGGATTTTGTGGGTACAATCTGCTGAAAATTCTCAGGAGACAACATTCCTCCTCTAGGGTAAACCTAGAGGTTTAACGGCTTATTTCACACGCTTATGCAATCGCGTCACCTGCAAAAATGGTGTAATAACATTTGTAGTATAGTTTTTTATTATTGTTTTGCTCGGGACGAGCAAAAGATAAGTGTGAGGGTGTGATTAGTCTACAATTCTGCACTTTTATATCGCATTTTCCTACCGATTTATGAATAAAATATCATTCCTAAACCGTGTTTTGACATTTTTTGCAGATAATCAAGAGTCTAGGAGCAAAGAAGTAATAAGAGCTTAATTAAGCCCATTTTTGGGTAATTAAATTCTGATTTCTTGGTGGCCAAGCTAGAGAGTTTCTAAAAGATACATTGGATCTAGACGTTGGTGGGTGTCTGACGAAAATCTGGACGCAAATACCCGAATCCAAGGATATCTGGAAGGTCCCCGAAGCTAAAGGAAACTGCTTGCCAAAACTAGGGACCCAAGTCCCTAGTTTTGCCACGAAAACGCGGCTATGGTCACATTTTCGCAGCAATATTGGCGAGCCACGCGATTTTGACATGTGGCCTCGTCTATTTTGACGGGTGGCCTCATCTCGTCTTCTAGAAGCTCCTTTTACCTATAAATACCCCTGCAGAGACCGAAATGGAAGAAGACGGAGAAATAGGCTAGGTTTCTCTCTTTTAGTGTAGGTTAGTTTAGGTGTTCTTCTTCTTCTTTATTTTATAGTTACATTTTGTTTTAGATCATGTATTAGGGAAGAGAGATTCAGAGAGAGATTGATATAATAGATGGTGACATTCTTTGTAAAGGTATCTCCTTTCTTCTCCATTGTAATCTCCTCCATCTCGTACATGATGCTTAGTTAGTTTTTTCTCATGACAATCTAACTACTAACTATTAATCATCTAACCTCTTACTTGATAATCCACATGAATCTAATTACCTCTATAAGGTATTGCTCTTACAAGAGCCATTGATGGTTTATGATGATGGATTCTAACATTCTAATATTTCTAACATCTAACCCACTAACTTTCTAACTTACAATGTCTTCTTTATTCATGCTCACCTCTAACCGGTTTTGATAATTTAATAGCAGCTTACAACTTGTTGTGTGGTATGGATGAGTTATTTGAATATAGAAGAACAATCTTATAAGGCTTGCTTTGTTTCATCTCTTGAAGCCAAGGACTAGTGATGGCCAAGGATCCATGTGAGGCAACTATCACTAAAAAGTTAGCATGGTTAGTGGAGCAATTAATAGTTAGTGGACATGAGTTTTCTTTTATCTTATTTTAAAAATCAATTTTAAAACCTTTTTTATCATTTTTTCATTGTTGTTTTCACCAACTTCTTAGTTCATCTTTGTTTCATTTTCTTTTTGTTTTCAAAATCACTTCTCTTTTTATTTCACATTGCCAATTTCATCGTCTCTTTCACTTATCACTTCTGAATTTCTTTTCTTTATCTTTTTTCTCATTCTTTTACAAAGAAGAACTTGTTAACATAATACGTGAATAAGAACTGTTAATGTTTTATCGTCTCCCATCCTATGGATTCGATCCATTGAGCCAATGCTATAATGGAGGTATCGAGGAAACATTAGCACATACATATTTTTAATGATTTCATAAAATACACGTTTTAAAGTGCTGGTTTTGCTCCGAATAGTAACATGATGGTGGACAGAAATTAGAAATTGTAACATAATATAAACAAATAATAATATACATGTATCAATCATTACATTTATTTATACAATAATAACAAAACAGTATTGCCTGATATTTTAATAAATCTCTTTCAGTGTTTTATATCATTGGCAGTTCATACTGGAGCCCATACTCCAGCCGGACCCACTGAACACACCGAATATGGCATACAATAACCATGATCCGTACGAGAGAGTAGTCAAATAATAAGTGCTCATGTCGTCATCATTGTTATACTGTTTTACTATATTAATTGAAAACTAACGATCAAGAGCTCTAGTCAGGTGGGTGTACTCCTTGCATATCCAGAATTACGGCCTTAAATAGACTGGCTGCTGAGACCAGGGCCCTCCGCTAAGAAGAAGTAGAAAATAGGAAGCTCAGTGAGGTATAACGGATGGTATCCAGCACTACCACGTCCCCTGCAGTGGGACAAATATGGATCTAAGACATCCACCCGACAAAACATAATCAACTCTCAAGTTTCTCCTAACCCCATGTTATATTTATTATATTTGAAATTACACAGTAACTCAGGAATAATAACAGTGCATGCAGCATATAACAGGATAGCAAGACATGAGCAATCTTTGTAACTAAACAGGATAACAAGAAATAGGAGATATGGGATTCTAGAAGTGGCTCCCGTGGATTCTAGATGTGGCATCCACAGATTCAATAGGTGGCCCCCTATCACACATGTATGTGGGTGTGGTACTTTGCTCCGTGTAGTACTAAGCTCCACATGGCACTTAGTTCCACACATCATATATCAATAGCCAGTATAATTAGGTACCAAGAGTGGTATATCTATAACAGTGATACGTGAATGGTCATGTCATATTCTCAGGTGTATATGTGTAATAAAAGTACATGAATATCCAAATAACAGTAATCCATATAATAGGAATGCATGAACAATCTGTGCATCTATAAAGCATGTAACAGTGATACAGGAATATGAAATAACAGTGTCCAGTAAAATAAAGTATCCATGTAACGATGATATAAGTACATGAAATAACAGTGTTTAGTGTAATAGAGTAATAGTGTAACGGTGATATAAGTACATGAAATAGCAGTGTACACAATTATAGCAAACACATAAAAATATGCATTTAACAGTAATACATAAACATGAAATAACAGTGTCATGTATAACCATATTTGGTGTCATGAGTGAGGTAGTAATGACACTATCAGGATGATACCGTTAACATGATCATATCAATATTTATTATAATAATTTGATATTATTAACATGATCGATATCACAAAATAATTATTTATAATTATCCATTTTCAAACTCTCACAACCTTATTAAAATTTTTAATTTATATATTAGTCTCTAATATCTTTATTTTACAGTCTAATATTTACTCGATATTTAGATAATTCACTTATATTGATATTAAAGTAAGAAACATAATAAATTGTTATTTTATTAAATATGTTTAAACAGCAAACACGCATATTTCAATTACATGGATTTATCGATAATTACAATTTATTAAATGATAATTACAATAATTTACTGATAATTATAGTTATTAAATAAAGCAATAAATTAATTTTATTCAACTGTAGAAATATAATTTATAAAAGAAAAAACTCACATAGTGATCACATGGATGTATTTCATCTTTCTACGATCGCAAAGGCTCGAGAATCGTCCAAAATCGGACTCCGGATGATCAAGATATCGCCCCAAACACTAAAATCAATAAAAAAAATGGGTTAAATATGTAATTATAAGATCTAAATTGTAAAGATTATAGATTGTCAGCTTTATTAAGTTCAGAAACGAGTCTGGGTTGCTAATGGGTCGAGTTTAGATTCAATAATCCAAATCCAATAGACTTAAGTGATTTGAGTTTTTATTAGTGGGTTTAGTTTAGATCCAATTGAGAGGAGAGAGAATAAGAGAAAAGAGTATGAGAGAGGAGGAAGGCAGGGAGGTGACGGCTCGGGCTGGCCTCGCCAGCCTGCTGTTGGTGGCGATGGTCTGGCCACC